>BQNB010025376.1:13945-59714 GCA_026074375.1 Tanacetum coccineum
AAAAATGTTCGCAACGGTAGATCCAACCTTCCACATCTGCACCGGAAAACTTAGGAAATTTAACTTTCCCAATTCGCAAGGGTCGGGTACCTCTCGAGTCAGCATCGCCGCTAGAAAACGATGAACCCGAACTAAACACACCGCCGCCTGACTGTGCTGGTTTATCTCGTACCGCCTTCAAGATCTCTTCTTGTTGTTTGGATGACTGTTCTTGCTATTTCATTAGGGATGCTAACAATGTTTGAATTTCCATGATCGCCCCGTCGTGACTCTTGAGGGTGTTGTCGACCTCTTGATTGCGAGTATTCGTCATGATAGCGAGGGATTCCGATAAGAGATCGGACGGCTCTGATACCCTTGATAGGGTTGCAAAGAAGAATGCTAAGAGGAATAAGGAAACCGATTTTCTGATATCCCTCAGAAGAGCTCGGCTAGGTTAATATATCATAATCACCACAATAACCAAAGTACACAAGACACCCTCACATAATATAAAAGGCCGTAATGGTCCCTGACTCATACAATACGAAAATATAAAATAAAAGACACCAAATATTGAAGTAAGTCCTGCGATTCGTATCATATTGTCTGCATAGCGATGGCATATATTGTATGCATAGCGATGGCAGCAAGCGAAAAGCAACACACACACACACAAAAATCGGTTCGAAAGTGATTAAGATTTAGTAGGGTTGCTAATTTTTGGTGATGGATGTTTTAGGGCTCCATATTAGAATTGATAGGTTCATTTGCTGAATTATTATTAATTATTAATGATGATATATTACAAGTTTTGCATAATAAGATAAGGACTAAGTCCGATAATAAATTGGCTAACAAAGCATCCATACCAATTAATAAGATTATTAAATGATGTATGAGATCTATGAAATGAAATTGGATAATATGGTTTGGGCCTTTGGGATCCACTTTTGATTGTCAAACTATCATGTGGTATATTTTATTGTAGTTAGCTATTTATGGTTCAGTTAAGTATTGATAGATTCGGGATTTACTTGGACTTCGTTCTATATGCCCGTCGGCATGTGATCGATACTGTTGATAATTTTTTTTTGTCTGGTTTAGGAGTGCAGAGATAATATGGGAAAATAGTTTTTAGTTGATGGGACGAGGGTCAATTCAGTTTGCCAATGGCCATGACTTAAAGTCACGTGGTGGACATTGACTTATTGTTTATGAGGAGTTCAAAACAGTTTGGTGTACGCGGTCAAACGGCAATACATAATTATCATAATATGTTTGCTGTAATCCAAGTTCAATCATCATACTATTGGATATCTTGAACGTGCAAAGGTTTTAATGTTTCAATAGACTCATGGCAGGTCGACAGCTGCATGGTATGATTCTGTATAATCATTTGGGTTTATTGTTTGGATCGGTTATGTTCTGTTTGGTTTCTTCAGCTGGCTCATTGTTGGGCATGTCATCTTTTGGAGTGTGATAAGTTAATGTTCCGTTTGTAATTAGCGGTGGCCGGTGGAGATTTAAGGGTTGTTCCGAGAATGTTCCTGTTCTTTTAAGGAGTTAAGTTTTCCTAGTTTACACGTGAGACTTTTTAATATAATCTTATAAAATCGTTCTGAGAATTTTTGTCTAATAAAGCATCAGAACCTGAATCATGAAAATAAAATGATGGCCGTTTGATCGTATATGATCCTATCAAGATTATCTTGCATAAATCTGTGGATTAGTAGCTAGACTTCAATCAATACTTAAAAAAGAAAATATCTGAATGTACAAAGCTGTTTAGTTTTTTAAAGTGGTAGGGCTGGTTTGTTGGCATATGCAGGATTTGGTAGTTGAGACTTGAGAGCTTTGAAGAACAACAACATACCCAATTTCGTTGAAGCGGGGTATAAGACGTACAATGTGTTTTCTTATATATATAGTGTTGGAACTTGTGAGTAGCCCTGTACAAATCGGTTTTTTTACGGTAACCGGTTAGTAACCGACCCTAACCGGTTTTTTGGTCAAACCCGGTCAACCCGGTTAGTATCAAAAACCGGTTAGTAACCTGTTGGACTTTTGAGCGGAAAAACCCCAACCGGTACTAACCGGTGGGAAAAACCGGTTACAAACTGGGTTTTATTAACCAGCGGTGATGTACACCCTGCAGCAGCGGTTGAGCATCTCCTTGTTCACCATCTGGACAACGCAATCCTCTCCGGTTTGCTTGCGGAAGGGGATGTCCTCATATATGGCGGTACTGATGATTCCAGCCTAAGCAATGGCAGTCATAGCTATGAGGAGGAGGGTTCCTGCAAACACAGCCGAAAACCATGCCATTGTATATATGATATATATGTATTTGATAAGTTAGTAGTTTAGTTTTTTGGTGCACAATGTGGTATGAAAGGTTTTATAGGGGAGTTGTACACATGCATGGTATGTACGTGTCCATCTGTTGATGGCTGGAGGAAAAATGTCTTACACGTCCTCATTAAATATGCACTTTAAAGCCATTTGTTACTCTCTAGTGTTCACACTGGGCAAAAAACTATAACGATAATTAACCGGTTAGTAACCGGTTATTTCCTAACCGGTTATTTCCTAACCGGTTACCCAACCGGTCCGGTTACTAACCGGTTTCCCAACCGGCAAACGGCTAAAATCCATAACCGGTTATTAACCGCCGGTTATTCCCCAACCGGAACCGGTTAGGGTCAATAACCGGTGTTGACCGGTTTCGGTTTCGGTTTTTTTTCGGTTTCGGTTTCAGTTTTTTTGCCCACAGCTACTTGTGAGTTTGGCTAGTTTCTTTATATCCCACATAAGAAAATGTAACGTTTTGTGGGTACTTAAAAGGAAGCTTTTAAATGAGAATATAAATATGTGAAAGGCTTATTCTATAGTGTCTTTTGAGAAGTCATGTAATAGATAGGACTGTACAAACAGTTGATGCAGCAACCACATGTACGACCTTTATGACACAAGGTACAAGCCGATGATGCGGTAACTAGCAAGAGAGTGTTTGTGGCAAACTTGGTCAAACAAGAAAAAAGGAAAGTAGTGGGGGTGATTTGGAGGTCAGCCTTAGAGTTGAAACCATCAAACCCACGTCCTGAATTCTTGGCACTTTTGTGATCATGGTGGATCACGGTTTTTTCATATAAATAAAGTGCAGTACTAAGGAGAGAAAAACAATATACACAAAACTCATTTAGAGATGCTACTATCTTATAAGCCTTCCAAACTTAAGTTTTCTGGTTCACCATTATCATTGTGTTGTGTTTGTTCGCTGACGAAAACAACACAAGTCTGCATTAATCCTGGGGGTTTACGTATCGAGGCTCACACCGCGTTATAGAACACGTTTACATCCTTTTAAAGGACAAGTGAACGTCTTCTCCGTGCATCTAGACTCTACGTGTTTTTCTGGTTTAATCGGGATGTGATACCGTGTTGCTAATGCATCGTTGGTAAAGGTTGCTGATCTTATTGGAGCATCAAGATATGTTATGGTAACATTCATGTTTATATTCACTTTCTATTTAAGGTTTATTGATATCGCATGTTGTCGATAAACTATACGTTTATTAATTAGTTATCTCCTCTATCTTGTTTTCACAACACATGAAGGTGTTGAGAAGTATTCTTAAACATATACACCTGATTAGATTCTTGATTCAACATTCTTAAAGGATTTATATGCATTTTTATACTGGCGATATAGACCATTTATTTGGAACTTTTAATACATATGTATTGAGATCCATAAAACGTTTTTAAAGTAAATATGTTTAAGCATTCTAGATATTGCATAGGTGATGCGATATGTGTTTTAAGTTGAGATAACTATATATTAGAGATATATATCCATGTATGTTTCATTGGTGATATTGTGAAGACCAGAGCCGGGTGTTTAGAGCTCGTGATGGTCTTGACACAAAGTAAGTCAATATGTATGTTATAACTCGTGTGTCTCGACGATGTTCTGTCTTGCGAGAGTTCCATGAACTAGGAAGGCGAGTCAAGATACTTAACTGTGGGTTATGATTATTTAGATGGCCTATGTATGGGAGATATCTTTATACTCAGGGGTATTAAGCAATACTCACATCTACTTGCATGGTGGGTTTAGTTCTTTTGTTTATAGAAAATGTGTTGTTATTAAAGTTCGTTTATATTATCGTCACATGGTTTATTTAAATCATCAGTTTGGAATAAAAAAAATTAATATTATAATAATATAAAAAATCGGAAAGGCATGTTTTAAAAAAAATTTGTGTTAATTTATATTGTGAATACAATCATTTGTAAATTGTGTTAATTCTTTTATGGTTGATGCATGCTGTAGTTTATGTGGTTATTAAGAATTGAGTTAAATTTTTTTAGTTGATACATGCAAGTGAGTTTGTGGCTATTTAGAGGCTGATGTTGCTATTAAATTAAACACCAATACTCAGTTATTGAATAAACACATGAAGAAATTCTGTTGTTGTTTATTGTGCAATTACGGGGGTTTTGTTTTGAGACTCATGCCATAGACTATATTATTTTTGAGAGAAATTTATATTTAGCAATATAAACTTGTGGTTTATTATAGTTGAATTAAATTTGTTGTTTTAAAATGCATGTTGAAGTATCAATTGAGATAAAGAGGAGTGTGAAAATTTAATAAGTGTTTATACTCAAAATTTATCTATCTTAACAATGTAGTTAAGTTATAACGTTAAATGTGTGAGGAAGAAAGAATCTTTTTATCTTGCTTTTAAAACTAAAGAGAAGTAGTTATGTGACATTAAGATCCCCTAAATTGTGTTTTTGTGGTGACGCGGATTGAACCAAATATAGGAATTATTTGTGACTTAACGAGTAACATGATCATATTTGAGATTTATGGTGGGGTTATAAAGAGACGTGTTCTAACTACGCTAAAATCTATTAAAGGAGTTTTGTATGATGTTGTTTTCATGTGTATAGTTTATTAATGTAAAAATGGCAAGTGACTGGTAAGCAACGTGAAGTTGAAACCGTCACCTTATGTCTCTTAAATTGGATAGAATTATGATTATAATTGATGTAAAACCAAAAAAATTGAATTTCATTTTATTTTGTTAATTTGAAATATAACCTAAAGTTTAATAATAAGTATTTGGAATTAAAACCTTAGGTTATAATTAATTGTGTATTATTAAGTTATAATATAAGATATATAGTTTAAAAAAATATATCTATATTCCCTAATTTATAAAATAAATCCGCCCCCCTAGGAATATATTTTGATTTTGTTATTTTGTTTATTTACTTTCCTTTTTGTTTATAAAACCTATTTTAAAAAATAAGAGTAAAAAGGTTTTTAGCAAATATTGTGTAATCTTTAAAAATGAGAAAAAAATATTTTGTCCCCCATCATATATATTTAGAATATAATTTTGTTTTCTTTTTACAAATCTATTAAATGTAATAAGTGTAAGAGATTAGACAAATTCTTTGTAATTTCATAAAAGGATAGAAAAATTAGTCCCCCTTCCTCTCTATATATTCAGCCGATTTCTTAATACCTCTCCTATCATCTTTCTTCTCTCAAAAATTTATCCTCCAAAACTTGTGTAATCATTCTTAAAATTTGCAAGAAGAAGTTGGTGATTCGGGTGAAGTTTTCCAAGCCTTGGTGTTTTTAGTGTGATCCTTGATTCTTGGTGTTTGTTCTTGTCTTCATCTTGGGTCTCACTAGATATTTCATGATTCTTAATTCATTTCTTTTGTGTCTCATGATTCCATGCAAGTTTTCATAAAATCATAACGTGGTAAAAAGGAGAAAACATCTTTTTATGAACTTATTAATTTGTAAATTGGGCAATCTGATTATTATGGCTTAAAATTATGTTTTGAAACCCTAGATAAATATTAATGGTGTTATTAATGAAATCATACATGATTAGAAACCCTAGGATGTGTTTTGGTAAAAAAATAGTTAAGGAATTAGGGTTTTAATTCGGGTTTGTTTGCTGTCCAGAATTTGAGTCATGTTCAAAGGGGTATAACTTGATGATAAAAAGTGGTGTTAACATGATTATTGAGCCTAAAGTTAAATTCAAATAGTATAGTTTTTGGAAAATCTGGGTCCTCTTGTCTTAATTGGTGGTCGGGAACTGGAAGGTCGATTTTTGATTTTTATAAGATTTAAGTTGTCAAAACTTAGAATTCTGGCCGAAAATTTCAGTTGTAGTGTTTGATTTTTAGTTCTCAAACCGTAAGGAGTTAGACTTTAAAATTTGATTTGGTAAATCTTCATGATATGTGCTACATCCATGATTTTTTTTCAGAATTTTCTGAATTGTTTAAGTTGGGTTTTTACGTGTGAACTTTTCGAAGGTTCTGTCGTTCAAATTCGGGATCAGTTTTGCGAGTACAAGGGTTCAAGGGATACTTAAACATGGAAATAAATTAAACATTGATATGGGTGTTTTATACATATGTAGGATAACCTCTGTAATTTTTGTGTAATTTTAGAAGATGTTTTATGGGTCATTTTATGTATGGGTAATTACTTGAATTAGTAGTTAAAAATATTGAAATTTTTAGAAACCTTAATTAGGTCAAGTAAACTTTATTTATGGTAAGATCAAGTGTAAAACTACTTAAAAAAGATAGATAATAACATGTAATCATGGGTTTGTGATTCAGTGAAGAGGTTGTGATCTTTTGTCTTCGTGTTCGTTCTCTCCTTTGCTTATTCGTTAAAGGGTACATATATTCCGTCACTTTTAGTATTGGGATCATCTCATTGGGGGGGGGGGGGGGGGGGGGGGGGGGGGGGGGGGGGGGGGGGGGGGGGGGGGGGACTGATTCTCATTTGTTTTAGCTACTTTGATTCGTTTGATATTCCGTTTGATTTGCTATCCGTTCTCATGATCCATTTGATATTCATTGATAATCCGTTTGATTGTATTGCAATTATGATTATGTTGATCTTCGTTTAAATATGAGATTAGGATCTGTATATTTTGATTTGTTTTTTTAGTATCTTTTCCTCTTTATATCTTTCTGATTAAAATACTTGCCGATCTATTTGAACTAGTCATGGTCGGTACCATGTCCATGTCATTGAATGCCACCAATGGCATGACACTATCTAGTGGCGGTGTGGTATAGTCAACGGACGTTCATTTGGAATGTTGGCCTTTGATTATTATTAGTTAATATGTATGTTACTCATCATTGTACTTGTATCTATAAGACTATGACTTTGTTTTGCAGCGAGGATGCGTATGGATGCATCCTAGGTACTTTGTTCGTTCAGTTCAGGTGAATAAGGTGAATGATTGTGTGTGTGCAATACACCCCATTTCACATTTTGTAGGGTACATCTGGAGTCTGCTGCTCCCATGTATAATTTTATATGATAGGATATGATACGATGTGTGTTGGATTATGTAGTCTAAGCGTGTGACATGCTTTAGACTTTTGTTTCGAGCTCGTGGGCACTCCTTTGTTATCCTTAATTCTTAATTATCGCTTTATATTTCGTATGGCATTTTGTTTAGCAGATTCTCGTGATCCGTTTTGTTCATTCCTTCGTTTTATTACCGTTATTATTATTATATCTGTTCATTGAGCGTTAGCTCAGCCGCATTTTCTTTTCCTGCGGCAGGTACTAAGCGGGAAGTTGGGATATGAGTGATGAGTGTAGGAAGCTTCTAGAAGACCAACCCTTATTAGATTTCCCATTGTTTTGGATTTATATTTAAGACCCTTTCGTTTGAAGAGTTCTTTCATTTAGACTTTGTTGGAATTTAATACTTTTGGAAGTCATTTTGTTTCATGACTTGGTATTTTTAATTAATAAAGTCTTCCGCTTGCGTTTATATGTTCTGATATGACACCATAACGTAACTCTTGGTCTCTTTATCAGAGCGGAATGTTACAATTGATCACTATGATCATGATTTTTTCTTTTTTGTCCCTCAAGTAGTGTATTCAACATATTGAGAATTACAAATACACATCAAAGACATACATAAAGTTCACAAGTTGGTGGATCGTTAAACTCATACACATAATCTGTTGATTCTTGAGTGTGCAAGAAACAAGTGTGTAATTACACTTCAAGATGGAAGTTGTGTTATTTGTCTAGTCGTGGCAATAAAAGGAGGTTAAGTGGAATAGAGACTTAATACCGCAATATTCCGTTGTTTATGAAATTCTAGATAAAATTGAGTATGGCCATTAGTGAAACGTTTGTCAAGTGAACTAGAAACTTGACTGTGACCGGACTAAGATTGTGAAGAGAGACTTAGTGAGTGTTTGTGATGAGATCGATAAGCATGATAGTCATTTATCGAAATTTCTCCTTTAAGCCTCTGACGAGAGACTTATTGAGAGATGCTAGAGGCATGAGTCTGAAACCATATGTGAATCGGTTAGTGATGGAAACCCAACTTGAATGTAGTGCTCCTACCTTTCGAGTTTAACAAAGCTTTTGAGGCATCTTAGCAACGAAGACGTTAGAGTAGCTTTGCCTATATGACGTAGAGGTGGTGCCGCCTTGAATAAAGAGTTGTGGTTTCTCTCTTAGAGGTTATGAAACAGGATTTAAACGCATGGCCATATTCGCGCTTAGTTTGAGAATGGTATGGTTACAATGGGAAGTGTGTAGAAGCGTGTTAGGTGAGATCACTAAGATGCGGTGGTATAATTCCTTAGGACACCATCGAATTAGTTTCACTTTACATACTTCTAGTAAACGGAAGTTTAATCGTTATGACACTTTCGTGACACAACCTATTAGAGTATCAGAAAACTATCCAACCTGGTGGGGGATTGTTGGAACTTGTGAGTTTGGCTAGTTTCTTTATATCCCACATAAGAAAATGTAACATTTTGTAGGTACTTAAAAGGAAGCTTCTAAATGAGAATATAAATATGTGAAAGACTTATTCTATAGTGTCTTTTGAGAAGTCATGTAATAGATAGGACTGTACAAACAGTTGATGTAGCAACCACATGTACGACCTTTATGACACAGGGTACAAGCCGATGATGCGATAACTAGTAAGAGAGTGTTTGTGGCAGACTTGGTCAAACAAGAAAAAAGGAAAGTAGTGGGGGTGATTTAGAGGTCAGCCTTTAGAGTTGAAACCATCAAATCTACGTCCTGAATTCTTGGCACTTTTGTGATCATGGTGGATCACGGTTTTTTCATATAAATAAAGTGCAGTACTAAGGAGAGAAAAACAATATACACAAAACTCATTTAGAGATGCTGCTATCTTATAAGCCTTCTAAACTTAAGTTTTCTGGTTCACCATTATCATTGTGTTGTGTTTGTTCGCTGACGAAAACAACACGAGTCTGCATTAATCCTGGGGGTTTACGTATCGAGGCTCACAACGTATAAAGCACGTATAAATCCTTTAAGGACAGTGAACGTCTTCACGTGCTAGACTCTACGTGTTTTTCTATTTTAATCGGGATGTGATATCGTGTTGCTAATGCATCGTTGGTAAAGGTTGCTGATCTTATTGGAGCATCAAGATATGTTATGGTAACATTCATGTTTATATTCACTTTTTATTTAAGGTTTATTGATATCGCATGTTGTCGATAAATTATACGTATATTAATTAGTTATCTCCTCTATCTTGTTTTCACAACACATGAAGGTGTTGAGAAGTATTCTTAAACATATACACATTCTTGATTCAACATATAGTTAACTACATAAATGGTCCATGTGGTTTGTCGGATATTACAGATTCAGTCCATTTTTCATTTTCGTATCAGATAGTCATTGTAGTTTTAACATGTCTCGGATTCAGTCAATTTGCCTAATTCTGATAAATTAAGCTGTTAAGTAAAAGTGAAATACCAAAATACCCCCACGGCCCCACCTTCATCTTTTTATTTATTTTTTATGTGGGGTACTTTGGTCATTTCATATCAAAATAGATTGGATCACTAACATGTCAAAACCACGATCCGAGACAAAAAAGAAAAATAGAATAAATCTGTAAACCATTTATGCAGTTAACTCTAATATATATAAATCTTTGATTTTAAAATAAGGAAAGCCACATATTTCTTTTGAAAATGAGTAACTAACATGGAAAAAATTGTTACTTCAACGTCACATCAACTTTTCCCCACTTAAGTTACAACCAACTAACTTACTAAAAATCACTTTCACGAGTAACTTGCACATAACTTATACTTTTGAGACCTACCATACCCAATTAAAATACAAATCCATCACAAAAACGAATTAAAAAAAAATCAAAACCAACGAGCCATCCAACTTACACCAACTAAACGCGTGGTGCAGTAACTTGGTACTAACTTGATGCCACATGGGCCTAACGTGAGGGGTCTCATTAGTGCACCTCGTCATCTAAGCTGTTGTTAATGTCATTGCTTACAAAGTAAACTAAGAGCTAACTTCAGTGAGTAAACTTTTAGAAGGTTTATGAGCTATCTTTAATCTGGAACTGTACAAGGGCTTGGCTGACATGGAGACAATCACTATTTAGATCATGGCTTGTAATCTTAGAGCCTTTTCCCTTAACTTAATTAGATTATAGGAAATGACATCTGTGACCTACAATTATAAGAAGAAAACAATGTCGGAAACCATGATTACCAAAAAAGAAGAAGAAATATATATGAATGAGAATCTTGGCAGACGAGTTCGAAAAGATCACAGTTATAGACGATGTCCACGAACAATGCAAAAGCAATATTTTAACAGTCGTTTTAGATTTCAAAATTACGCCCAAAGATAAGCTTGATGTTATTAAGTATTTATCAGAAGAAAAGCAGCAGACAATAGAGATTATGGAAGTAAAAGAGCCGAAACAGACACTACTTTGAGTGTCTACGCAAATGAATACGCAACGAGCTAAACTAAGAATTTCATAAAAGGACACAGATCTTGATGAACCAACAATCACTATAACTTTTTCAGAAGCACATGACCCAACTAGTTGTCAGCAAGATTGGCAACCAGAAGAGTTGGAAGATCAACTGGAGGATAATCCAAATATTATCTAGGCCAAGGGGACTTCTGTGAATCCTTGGCCATCTATTTGAGTAGGGATCAAGACTTGACATTGTGCACAGAACTTGTGTTTGGATAAACAATGATGCAGCAGAAATAATGACAATAACAACAGGAAATAGAGCTAAAAACAAACAGACTTTATTAATACTTTTGAATGAATTACAAAGTTACAGGATCCTAACTATTTATAGGTTATGAAGGGGTATCAAGAACCATTGTGTCGATTCATGAGACAGTTACAACCCTTCCTGTAATAACTGTCATAACAATATTAACTGCCATAACTAAATAATTGTCTTAACCCATTAAACTACTGCAGACACTTTATTAAACATATCCTAAGTCTGCATATACATAAATTAATAATACAACTTTATAAATAGGCTAACTATGAAAGGCTTATGATCTTGAACTCCAACATATTCCCCCCCAAGATTAGAAGCCTTTTGTCTTGTGTGGATCTTTAGGTAATGACTGTGAAGTCATCACTTGAATTGTCAGTGCTTGATCCATATTCTTCTTTTACCCTTGATGATGATGGGTCTGCATACAATCTCTGTAGGTTCTGGTCTCCCTTGTAGTGTGCTTGGGTTGGTTCTTCTGGGCTTTCAGTGGTGTCTTCAATTTGAACACCAAAATGCTCCATGATCCCCTTTCCTTTGAGGACTGCAGGCCTCCTCCTTTGTGCACCATCTTCACCAATTTCCCATTGATGATAACCAAGACATTCTCTGTCTCTCCTTGCAGGTTCCAACATTGTATCCATGTGTCCTTGCCTAGGTGCTCTAGCAGTTTTGAAGTGAGATGTGAGGATCTCCAGGAAGTTCATGTAGCATCTCTTTATTTCCTCTCCATTGCCTTTGGATAGGCCCATAATCTCCCCAACCATGTCAAACTCCTGACTAAAATGGACACTCAAGTATCCTCCCAAATTCTCCATAATTTTATAGAGATCAAACAAGTGAATTTCAACACCATTAATGACTGGTGGAATGGTTCCTGGGAGTGACCTGTTTAGGTAGTGGTTGAAAAACCACTTGACTACCATATTGAACCTTTGTCTAAAATAATCCCATTCCTGACTTACTACATCATCAAGTTTAACCAAATTAAGGAAGGCTACAAAATCATTAAAAGATTGAACCTTTGTAGTGTAGAGATTCCCTTTGATTCTGACTATGTCTTGTTCCAGACCTTCTCCTTCCTTTGTTGTAGATTCAAAGTACTTTTGCAGATAATGATTCTGCATTCTCCTTAGCCTGTCTTCATCAAATCTCTTGATCTCTTTGTCCTTGAACATAAGTGTCAAACAGCATCTATTCCCATCATAGTTTACTTGAAAGCCTTGCTTCTCTAGCAGTTCTAGTGATAAGGTGTTCAATAGTCTTACCTCTGGTGCATAATACACACCAAGAATTATGTGACTTTTGCCATTTGCTTCTATCAGGATTTCACCCAAACCATAGGTGAACATAAACTTCTTCTGGTTCTCTAACTTAGTAACTGAGAACTTCTCCTTGATATTACAGAAAGCATCCAACTTGTAACAAACATGCCTGTCAATTTGGTTACTCACATACTATATTTCGTCCCATCCTGTAAGGTCTGTGTCCTTTATCATACAAGTGGTGGAGAAATGAATTGTTTCTGGATATGTGATCAAAACAGTTGGCTTAATGGCAATAATTCCTTCCATTCTTCTTTTTGTTTCCTTCTCTGCATCTGTGTTTTTAATTTTGTAGTCCATGGGACATGTCTTGACAATGTGCCCAAGTTGTTTACATTGAAAGCACTTGTAGTTCTTGAATCTGTCATTGCTTGTTGGTTGATTCAGGGTGTTGTTGTGTGTAAGTACTTCCTTCATCTTGTTCATCCACATGTTTTGCATTCTTCTGAAATCTTTTTCTTCAGGAACCATTATTGTGCTTGGTGTTATCTTTTCAATTCTCCTCTGAATGAATTCCAACTGCTGTTCCCTTCTCAAAGTACCCCAGGTTTTGCTCTGATACCATTTCTTATCTAGGCCAAGGGGAATTCTCGTAGAATTGACCTTTGGCCATCTATTTTGACGTGTAGGGATCAAGACCTTGACAATTGTGCAACAGAATTGTGTATGGGTAAACAAATGTTGCAAGCGAAATAATGACATAACAACAGGATATAGAGCTAAAAACAACAGGTTTATTAATACTTTTGAATGAATTACAAAGTTACAGGATCCTAACTATTTATAGGTTATGAAGGGGTATCAAGAACCATTATGTCGATTCATGAGACAGTTACAACCCTTCCTGTAATAACTGTCATAACAATATTAACTGCCATAACTAAATAATTGTCTTAACCCATTAAACTACTGCAGACACTTTATTAAACATATCCTAAGTCTGCATATACATAAATTAATAATACAACTTTATAAATAGGCTAACTATGAAAGGCTTATGATCTTGAATTCCAACACCAAAGTACGAAGTTCGTGATAAGCCCTCTCAAGCTTAAGGGACCCAGGAAGAATGAAGCGTTGTACAAAACTAGATCTAAAAGTAAAAGTAAGAAGTCGGTTAGAAGTGCAAAGTTAGAGACAAGCGTTTTAAGACTAATCTATTTGAGGATGAGGTATCAGGTAAAACTAAATCCACAATAAAGAGGCTCAATTGAAGTACAAACGGCATAAGATGACAAGGAGGAGTGGCTGGTAGATGAGAGACCCCAGTAGTCTTGCTAGCGGAAAGCCCAAATCTAGAGAGCTGATGGGTGCAGAATATACAGGTAGCCTGTTTCATTCAGTGTTTTTTTTCCGGTTCTACTGTCTTTTCTGTAGAGATTAATTAGTCATGATCATGGTACTGACTGTGGAGTATATCCATTTGAACAATGGTATCGTTGTTGCATAGATTTCGTGAATTAACTGTTTATGAGGATAAGCTAACTGTTATTTCTAGGTCGTTCATGATTGTTACCATATAGCCAGAAAGTTCCTTTTAGAGATGGTTTAATAGCATCAACTTGATTGAATGTATCTGTTATTTGTTTCTGCTATATCTTTTCTTTTTGAACCATGATATTATAGTTACAGTGGATCAAGTGTTTACAAACTTGTGGCATATATCGGCTAATGCGTATTATGTCATGAGCAATTTCTGTTTGGCTCGCGTATTTAACATCTTACCCATTTATTGGAAACCATAAATGTATCTCATATTCCGATTAGAACAACACAAGTTCATTACCAAACAGGACGTACAAACAAAGAGCATGACATACATGCTGGGTTTTTAGAACTAATAACCAATATATCACGAGAACGCAGCGGAAAGATAACACGTATAGAACTTATAAAGATTGAAGTGTATACCTTTTTGCACGAAACGATACACCGCTTTAATAGGTAACCATTAACACCGTCTTGAATATACACGTATGTATAATACCACACGTAACCACGAGGATCAAAGTATAATCCCTCTACGTTTACACACACTATACATTCTTAGCAAATAACGAGGTATGTTAGTACTAGTTTTGAATAACCAAACGATAAGCCTTCGTCATTTGAATCAATCAATACGTGAAACAAAACCACCTTGTGGTGATTGTCGACCTCAAAACAAAACCCTTAAGGGTGTTCATTTGATCGCACAACAAGGGAAGAAAAACTGAAACCCCTAAGAGGGTTTGAAGACTCGGTCAAGCAAGGAAAGAGCACAAGGACGATTTTAGGTCTTTTTTGGTTTTCAAGTTGTGTTTTAAAAAAAAAACTTCAAGCCTCCTTATATAGTCCTTGGTGCCTTAGCTTGCAAGGCAAGCATTTGGTGCCTTAGCTTGCAAGGCAAGCATTTGGTGCCTTAGCTTGCAAGGCAAGCATTCGGTGCCTTAGCTTGCAAGGCAAGCATTCAGTTTATCATTATTAGTCATTTTAACTTTAAAATGATTAATTTCTCGTTAACATTTAACCTCGTATGTGCATTTGTTTAAACATAATTAATTATAATTACTTTAATATCTAATTGCTCGAGTTATTCTAATAATGAGATAGTAGTGAGCCCGTAGGCTTGAGAGAACGTTTCGGGCACATATATTTAATTATACGTGGACATATTCCAACGGCTCACCACTGAGACATGTTATAATAATATTATATACATTGGTAAGCGTTCTAGCAAAAGCGCCAATGCTCTAGAAAAAAGTGGTTTCATAAAGTCCCAGGAAAAAATGATTATGAATTTACAATCCTTTTTGTTTCCGATACCGTGTCAAAATAGAGATATGGATCAATGTCCATTCATCGCATTACATTTAACGATAGACTTGTTGTCTCGTGATATGTAACTAACTGAGGAATTACCGAAAATCATATATTAGGGACAAAGAATTACAAGAGATGTTTAGGGTGTATACTGACTCATACACACATCTGAATTAATTTGACGAGGGGCCCCGTCAGGCATCATTCTTCACCATATGAGTGAAGGAGACATATTCTTATAGTTGACTACAATTGATACAAGTCATCATGTTTCAAATAATCACTTCTGCAAATAGCCCTCTTATTAGTTATCCATTTTCTAGGATAACTTGACATAGATCTAAGAGATCAAGAAGGAATTATACACATATGAAGACCTATACGAGAGCACTCTCAAGTCTCAAGAGATTTGTATAAATAAAATTCATCTTACACGAGAGAGTTTACTGACGACGACGATCCTATGAGTATACAAGTAATTCCCTTGTGTTGGGAAATCCATATACTCAACTTATGAAATTAGGTTATGTTTTGTTCATGTGAGTCCAAGATAACAAGATTAACATGTTATTTTACCATTTTCACTTGTAATTCATAAGTTGACTTTTAGAAACCCTAATTTGCACTTAAACATGTTTACTCTTAAGCATCATGTTAAAACACTTATACATCCCTTTTAACATCATATTAGCATCCATGTGACATGTAAATAAGTTCACAAAACATTAATCATAAGTAAAAATTCATTTTACATATTCAAGAGTACCCTAGATGGTGATTTAACTAAGTAAAGCATATGAACACATAAAATCTTAAATATGAATAGATTAAGCTTTTGATATAACCTTGTGTGGATGAGTAGAGGTAAGAATAACAATCACACCCTTGTGATTAAACCTCTTGGCTTGAAAAATTAGGATGAAACCCTAATTTTTACCAAAAACCCTAATCTTGCAATATCTTCTTAAAACCCTTTCAAAGCTTAACCAACCCTTCAATTCTTCTTAGAATACCTTAAGTATGATATGTAAACACTAATATGGTGAAAGAAAATCAAGCTATGGATTGTGTATGTTGGTGGTTTTGAGCCGTGGCTAATAGAGAAGGAAATGGGAGAGTTTTTCTTGTTTACACTTTGCAAATGAACATCTATGTGTTACTTGCTAGCTTATATAATGAAAATATCTAATCTAACCTAACCATGGTCACTTACTAACTCATGTGTAGTGAAATGGTTTCCTATAATATCTAGATATTTATAATATCTAGATATTTAGGGCAAGTTGATAATTCTTGGTCCTATCTTGAAAATTTCGGCCACATACTCATATAAGTGATGTTATATTGATTATTTTGTGTATTGGGTATAAACGTGGGTATTTGTTTAAGCGTAGAAAAGTTTTGGTGATCCCGGGAATGCCTAAACGTAATTTATCGCGAAACGTAAACGTTTTACGTAACCGACAAAAATAAAATATAAAAAGTTGATTACTACTTTCCTAAAAGTAGTATATGGCTTGCTTGACGAATTCTTTAATTCGTTTGGTGTCCGTTTACATTAATCGTTGATTTTTAGTTTACGCGATTTAACCTGATACTTAATATTAAAAGCGAACGCGTACGAGAAAAAAAAATTAACTCGTAAAAATAGATGACGTCGAAAATGACCTGAAAATACAGAATGTTACATTTTCATGGCGAAACACTTTTCAAGATATGACTTTACACTTTGTAAACTTGCAATATGATTTCCCATGATAATTATGTCATCGACATATAAGATGAGGAATGTAACATTACTCCCACTAGCCTTTTGATATACACATGGCTCATCAAGATTTTGAGTAAATCCAAACCTTTTGATTTCCTCATCAAATCTTTTATTCCAGCTTCTTGATGCTTGCTTAAGACCATAAATGGATCTTTAAAGCTTGCATACTTTCCTGAGATGTCTTCATCAAGATAACCATTTAAGAAGGCAGTTTTGGCATCCATTTTCCATATCTCATAGTCATAGAACGCCGTTATAGCTATGAGAATCCTAATAGCTCTAATGTCAGCAACGGGTGAGAACGTTTCTTCATAATCAACCCTGTAGGTTTGAGTAAACCCCTTTGCTACAAGACGAGCTTTGTAGGTGTGTACATTTCCATCCATGTCAGTCTTTTTCTTAAAAAGCCATTTGCTTCCAACAGTCTTACCATTAGGAGGAAGATCAACCAAGCGACAGACTTGATTATCTTTCATGGATTGCATCATCACATTCATAGCATCGAGCCACTTATTAGATTCCTGATCTAACATTGCAGCTTTATAGTTAGCAGGTTCATTAAGATCCCCTAAGCTATGCTCCTCAACTTCTACATTTAGACATAAGCGGTTAGGAGCTCGATGTGGCCTTTCGGACCTACGAACAAAAGCTTCTTCCTTTTGAGGTGGTTCAAAACCTTCAACCTCCATAGGAATTTCGCTAGTGATTTCAAAAGGTGATGTATCTTCATCTTAAATTTCTTCAAGTTCTCCCGCCCTCCCACTGACTTCTTGAGACAAAAGATTTTTCTCAAAGAATTCAGCATACCTCGCAACAACTATTTTGTTTTCTGGTGGGAAGTAGAAATAGTAACCCATCGTTTCCTTTAGGTATCCTATAAAGATACACTTAACAGATCTTTATTGAAGTTTTTTAGGCGTATCTCTCTTCACAAGAGCCTCACAACCCCAGACCTTTAAGTAAGACAAATTAGGAACTTTTCCAAACCATAGTTCATATGGTGTCTTATCAACCTTCTTGGTTGGAACCATATTAAGAATGCGTGCAGCAGACTCAAGAGCATAATCCCAAAAGGATAATGGCAAAGTTGTAAGATTCATCATTGATCGAACCATGTCTAACAAAGTACGATTTATCCTTTCAGACACCCCATTGTGTTGTGATGTATAAGGTGGAGTAAGTTGCTGGACAATTCCACAAGCTTTTAGATAATCTTTAAACTCTTGGCTTATGTATTCGCCTCCTCAATCTGATCGAAGCGCCTTTATAGTCTTTCCGAGTTGATTTTCTACTTCGTTCTTAAACACCTTGAACGTTTCAAAAACCTCATGTTTATGTTTAAGTAAATAAATATAGCCATAGCGACTATAATCATCCGTAAAGGTAATGAAGTAGCTAGCATCTTTTCTTAACACATGTCTAAGTGGTCCACAAACATCAGTATGAATGATGCCAAGTAGATCAGTCGCCCTTTCGGGACGATGTGGAAACGATTTTCTTGTCATCTTACCTGATAAACAAGACACGCATTGATCAAAGGACTCATCATCTGTTGACTTTAAAAGCCCATCATGTTGCAGCTTTTCAATACGTTTCTTGCTTATATGAGTAGGACATTAGTGCCATAGATAAGTAGAGTCCAAGTTGTGCTTGACTCTTTTGTTGCTAACATTATAAATAGAATTAACATTTGGCACAGAATTAGACATATCAATTTCATAAATACCATTACTGGGAATAACATTAAAATAAAGAACATTGTTCCTAGAAACTGAAATTCCATAATCCATAAACACTGGACAAATCCTTTTTCAACCAGACGATGAACTGAAACAACACCTTTAAGTATAGAAGGTGCATAATGACAATTGTCTAAACAAATCACAAGGTCATTAGACAAAACCAAATCAAAACTTTCAATAGCTTCTACTTGTTTTAGCTTTCTTACTCCTCCAAGACTATGTTTTGTGATACAATTATGAGTACCACAACTAGTGTCATACACCCAGGATTTAGTAGGAAAAGAAAATAATTCTATTATTAAGACATCTGAAGAACTTGCAGTGCCAACTTGCTTCTTCTTCTTAAGCAACTCAGTAAAGTAAACAGGACAATTCCCCTTACAATGACCCACCTCTTTGCAGTGGTGGCAGGTGTCATCCTTAACTGGGTGCTCTTTAGTAGAAGGTTTAAGGTTTTTATGCTTAGGGATATAAACTTGTTTATCCTTTCCCTTGCCATTAGCTTTACCCTTTCCTTTAGCTTTAAGCGATTTCTTATTGGCCTTCAGTAATTTACCACCTTTAATCATCATTACTTGCGGTGTTTTAGCCTTTTTAGGTAAACCCTTTTCATACTCAATGAGCATAGCTTGTAGTTCACCCATTGTCTTCCCCATGTTATGCATATTGTAATTTCTTACACATCCAGAAAAATCTTTAGTAAGGTCATTTAAGATAAGACCTACTATAAGATCCTGTGGTAGCACATAACCAAGACGTTCCAGTTGATCTACATATCCTTTCACCTGGATGACATATGCAGCAACTGGCTTACTCTCTTCTTGTTTGCAAGCATGGAAAGTTTAGATTAGGTCAAACCTCTCCACTCAAGCTTGTTTTTCAAACATAACTTTAAGTTCTTTTATCATGTCATATGGTGAGGAGTTTTCAAATTATCTATGAAGCTCAGGAGTCATACTACCGAGTATAAGACAAGCAACCTCATTATATGCATCATAAATTGCATTCCATTCTAACAGCACATTTGCTTCAGAATAAGCACCAGGAGCCGCGGGTAATGGTTGTTCAATGACAAACATTTTCTTTTCAACTCTCAAGACTAACTTAAGTTGACGAAACCAGTCATTGAAATTATTTCCAGAAAGTTTTTCTCTTTCAAACATCGACCTGAAAGCCGAATGGTTTATGTTTTGGACAGGTTGTGTCATCTACAAAACATAGTTAAAGTTCAAGAATTAGTATTTTCGATAAAACTTCTTGAAGAAAATTAACTACCCATGTTTAATTAAATAAACAATTAATTTTCTAAAGACTAGGATCCTACTTGACGTACCACCACCACATCAGTTGATTTGCTAGTGATGGTGTACTCAAAAGGTAATTGACGATCAATAATTGCCACCGGTGCAATTCCTAGAACCATATGGGACTTACTTTATTACAATAATATTATAGTAAGCATGTTTTATCCCATCTATGCCTCGATTTAAGGTCTCACCAATAAACCGATTAAGTTGTCCAATCAAAAACTGTGATTATGTAACACTAACGTCTCACGAAAAAGTGTATAATCACCTTGGGATTACGATCTACATACGTCTCACGCATAGTAAAAAGCATTTACAAGTGTTTTCGGTATTTGGATGGCAATAACTTATTAAAGACGGTATTTTATTTTTCGTGACAAATATGTACGAAGAAGCATGCATACATCTTCGTATCATAGATTTTAATAAAAACTTTACTCAATTAAGTTGTTTATTACGGTATCACATATTTTCTATACATTCTATGTATAAATAGTGTTACCTTTTAACATTGACGATTCAACGTGTTTCCAAATATAAAGATTAAAGAATGGTCAAAAACGTGTACAAAGAGGCATTTTTTTAAAAAACTTTAATAATGACACTGTAGTGACATGTCATGGTTCACGGTAACTCCAATCGAACGCACAAAGAAGCGGAGAATCAGGTCAGCGCGAAGCGTATTAAAAACCTGAAATCTTTAGGAAAATCCTCCTTAAACTTCTCTTATAGTTTGTTCTAGTGGATGAGCCGTACTTCCCATGAGTCCATAGCGTCCAGTTTTAACCATTCAAAATAAAACTTTAATTTGGAAAACACATTATGAACTATAAATAGTCCATAATAAATCTGATTTCATAATAATTAGTCATGTTTATATTTATTTTCGAAAAAACTTTTTATTTCTCACAAGTCCAATACTTAAATAAAATATATAAACATAAAAATAATTTACATAACAATTATTCAAAAACAACACTTAACAATTATGAAAGTCATGCAAATTTACAAGTAGATCATTATTTTTCTAATAATTAAAAAAATGTATATATTCAATTTAAGGCTCCTTCGTACCAATAAATATTCACGGCCACATCCATCGACATAATCGATTGCGTAAGCCTTATACAAATATACACCACATAGCACATAAAATTTCAAACAACTTTTAGGCCTCATTAGTACATTGCCAAGGTCTTCCCTAGCTTTTAAAGTCGTGGATCGAAACCACATAAATTTAATGTCTATGTTTTAATTATTGATCATCATATTTGCATAAAAATTCTTTAACAATTAACAAGATTAATATCGCTATCACTCCATGATAAATTGCATGTATTTATCATGGAAGCCAAATTAACAATTAATTTAAACATAAAACCGATCAATTTACAATTAAATACATCAAGTTTTATTTATAAAATTGCATACAACCTATAATTCGTCTAATTAATTTTATAACCAATAAAGATTGAATCTTGATACCCAAATATCGAATCTTGATGCATAAAACGCCCAAAGGGCTTAAAAATTAATTAAGAACCCTAATTTGTCTAATTTTATTTACTAGTAATTACAAATTCTACACGTTGGCTCTGATACCACTGTTGGGATTTTAGATCTAATTAACAATTAAACATATCACGAGTACGCAGCGGAAAGATCAAACACGTATAGAACTTTATAATTGACAAGGGATTGAAGATATGTACCTTTTAGCAAGAGACGTTACACTGCTTTTAACAATAAACGTTACAATGTCGTCAATATACGCGTGTGTATAACACCACGCGAAACCACCAAGGATCAAAAGATTAATCCCTCTAAGTTTACACACACAATATGTTCTTAGCAAACAACGTGTATGCTAGTACTAGTAGTGTTTAACCAAACGATCACCGTAGATTGACTATCAACTAAACCAAGTAACCCTTCGTGTTCTTAAGGGTCGAACCACAACCAAAAGAAAAACCCTTTGTGGGTTTGCTGCCGATCGAACAGGAGGGGAAAAGAAAAACCAAAAACCTTAAAAAGGTTTTGGTTCGGTCGACTAGGAGAAAAAGCAAGAGAGATTAGGGATTTTAGGGATTTTAGTTATGAGCTCTCAAGTACCCTAAGACCTCCTTATATACTCCTCTCAACTTGGCTTGCAAGCAAAGTCCCCCACCTCCTCATGAGGAGGTGGTTCGACCGACTATAAGGAAAGAGTGGGAAACCAAAAACTTTCCTTTTTTCCGGTTTTGCATATTAGTCCTTTAACTATTAACGACTAATATTTATTCTTGTTAAACTTTTAACGGTCGTTTGTTAAACACTAATTAATATATTACATTAATATATTAAATCGTTGTTCTACATATTAACGTGTGCGTCCCTTTAGGCTCGAATAAATTTCCGGACATATATAATTTATATTTGTTCATATTCCAACAAACACAAGTGTCCTACTAGAGAAATGCAAATCACTCGCAAGTTGTGCTTACCGTAAGGGGAAAGGAGGTCAGTCTGCCATTTAATATCTTTAATTTCAATGTTTTTCTATCAAAACTTGTAATATATGTTACTACATTTGATACTCACTCAGATAGGTATAAAGTATGGGTTTCCAGTAGAAGACATGGTTACGGGTTTAGCAATACGTTCGCTCTCGAGGCTGGAAATACGCAGACCTTAATCCAGAAAAGAAAGGATTTGTAGGAATCGCACCGACAACATTATTGGATGTTTTAGTGCAGCATGCAAAATGCTCTGAAGGTCAATTCGGTATACTACTCTCAGACCCTTTACTTATTCTGGGCTCCAAACTGTGCCAATTTTGTCCTACGTAACCATCCCAACTCTCTCGTCTCCTAAGAGACATTCCGTTATTTCCAAAAGTGTCAACTTTTTGGATACTACCCTTTCTGTATGTGATCATATCTCAGTACATACAGGCATACAGCTTAGGTGAGTTCGTATACTATGGAGGAACATTTTCCCTGAAGTTAATCCATGAGGATGTCTTACTGATATACAACAAAGAAATTATGGAATTTGGCAGTAATTCAGGAATGTTCATTGTTTTGCGCTACATAAACATTGTCTTGCTTAACCTGTTTGGCTAATTTTGAAAATTTAAAAGTATTGGCCATCGAGCATTTGGCATTGCAAACTGGACGAAGTATTGTAATGGTGTGGATCTACTTACCTGTTTATGAAGGGCTATTACAAGGGAAAATGGCAACTTCTGTAACTTGCAGTTTAGTTTTCATTCATGTACTACTACTAATTTATGGTCATAAAATATCAAATGTTTTTATGTGCTGTCTAAAATAACATTGATGATATGGGTATACACCACCATAATGTGTAAATACACAAGCTAATCAAAGCACTACAAGTTACATTACTAAACTACACATCAATTATGCCTGTTCATTAATTTTAAACTACAGATCTACAACAACACAAAATACATTACTGCTACATACAAATTCGTGGTTTGAAGGAGCTACATATCACATTTGCCACTTGGACGATTATTAGTGTAACAATTGGGCGTAAACCGTGTGTCCTCACCAGTAGAATGTCAAGATCAGAACTTATTTGCCTACAACAGATTTCCCAATTCGAGACTTCCAAACACCCTGCATCGACCGAAATTAATGTTTTTAACAATAGTGACCACGTATATTTTCTAAAAATTGAAAGGATGAAGATGAGATGATTACAAGGGGCTCGTCGTCAGAGAACACTGCCATGTCAGAATTTCTATCAGGTGTTTCTGCATCTGTTGAATCACTGTCAGCACTATCTTCTTCATCGTCTTCTGAATCTGATTTATTCATTGTATTTGCTTCCTTTTTATTAGATTCATCAGATCCTTCTCCTTCACTTGGTATAATGTCAACATTTTCAGTATCAAGTTCATTTTCCTGAGAAGACGCAGTATCACTAGAGCTACTCTCCGCATCTTTCACTTGTTTCTCTATGGACCTTGATTTTTCCATCTTCCCCAAGTCTTCCTCACCTGCTGAACCCCCTCCTTCACTACTCAACGGTTCCTCTGCATACGTAAAGAAAGAAATAATAAGACAAAGATAGTATCCGAAGTCATGGTTAATACCCAAGAAGGTCGATATAAAAGCTTAAACTAGCAATTCTGACACATGTGATTTGGATCATGATGTCTTATAATACATTAATAAAACAACGTTTGTCCATTCATTTTGCACTTATGCCTTTTATTCTGGAAAAACTCAGCAGAATCAAAACAGGTTTTAACAAGACTAAAACGAGCGTGGGGCCATTAGAACCAACCACCTAAATATCAATACTGCAGTTAAAAATACTCGCTCACCTTTGTCCAAAGGCTTGACCTTGGTCTCAGAATCCTTGCTTCTCCCCATTTTCAAATATTCAGCTCTTTGTGACACCCCCTTTTGTCCTCTCTTCATATCTTTTCGTGGGGTTCTTTTGCCTCTTACCATAGATGAAGGTGATCTACCATCCCAACAAAGACTTTAGTAAAATGCATTCAAGAACATAATTTAATTGCTATATCCAACTCACATGTTAGCTGACTCCTTATTTTGCTTGGAGCTACCCGCTGACTTATTTTTCTTCTTGGATGATCTATAAACAGAAATGAACAAGCACATCAGTAATCCATTAATGAACAAGTACGAGACAGCAGGTGTGATAGCTGTACAACCAGTTATTGACTTGGTGTACTTACCCTACTTTAGGGGGTGGACTACTTGACATTTCTTTTCGCTGTAAAATCAAGAGAAAAGGCATTAGAAATTAATTAGCTAAACTTTAGGCACAAAATAAGATATCAGACCTTTGTAGGCTTATGCCCTTTCTCAATAAGTTCCCACCGCTCCTTGTCTAGGAAAAGCACTTCTACCTCCCCGTCATCATACAACACCTTTGCATATGATACAAATTAGTGGACATGAGGTGAAAGTACAACACCAAGAAATAAAATGCGATCAATATCATGAGCACCGAATAAGAAAACTAAATGTACTAAAAATATAATAGTTAGGCGTGTCGTTGGAGGAGCAAAAATGATATCCTGTTGCATAATCCAAATAAATGAGTAACTAAAGTAAAACACGCATGACAATGAAGCTCACCACATGTTTTTTCTTGTGATCATCATAAGATTTCACCACGCCTTCATAAAACCTGTTGATTATACTTAAATACATCAAAAACATTTCTTGTGATGGAACTGTTGTTAGAAGTAGCAACAGATCTGACTGCAAATAAAGCTTTTAACTATCATTCTGTAACCATGTTGGGTCAGCAATGGAATTTCGTATAATCATAACTTTTTATTACAAACTACAAATAAACTTACGCCTTGTCCATAGGCCACCAAACTCTTATGCGTCTGCCAATTAAGTCTGTGGTTTTACTTTCAGTTTCATCCGAGGTGCACTGATAGGAGACAAAAGATCATATCAAAATTTTGGCATTTTCCCTCAAACAAGTTCCAATCAAAAAAGATCGAAAAGTTGGTCCAACCTTTGCAAGTCCTGAAACCCTTCTTCTTTTTCGTTTCTTGATAGGTCCTGACTTCTGATTACTATCAGTCTTCACAAACTTTTTAGGTTTCTGCGTATGGAGTAAGAAAAAAAAAAGCTCTCAATTAATGATAGACTGAGATTAAAAAAGTCCACATTACTCCTCTTGAAATATCCATAAGTAAAAAATTATACCTCCAAATCATCTTCATCAGCAGGTCTAGACTTCTTTTTATGTGCATGACCTCTATCGCCATTTCCACCCGAAGTACCTTTATCTTTTGATTCACTGTGCCGATCTTTATCCATTTTAATCATACTAAAAGGTGACCCACCACTGAAGCCACTATTATGGAAAGACGGCCTTTTATTTTGACCTTTGGCAGAGGATGACCTCCGACGCTTGGGTACAGAGACATTGGTTAGATCGTTAGGCATATCTTTCCTCTTCAGCTTCCCTTCACTAATTCTCCCGTGACCATTGCTTGAATCAAATTTATTTGATACCCCCTCATTATCCAAATTGATTTCTTTCAACATTCCCAAGATATCGACATTATTTTCAATTTCCTTGACAGCAGGTGTAGAGCCGTTCTTTACTACCTTCTTTGCCTTTGATCCTTTAGCTTTTAGACTTTTCAACATTTTTCCTAAAGGCATATCGTTACCATCCATTTCACTGTCCTTCACCGTGTCACCTTCATTGATTTTTGATGACACCTAGAAACGTTTGACATACACAGATTTAAATTGAGAAAATATATAGATGTACCTCTTTACTGTAAACTGTAACAAAACCAAATTATTTCATAAGAGCATACATCGCCATTGGCTTCCAAGATGAGGGACTCTAAGTGTGCAAGAGCCTTTTCATCAGCCAACCATGTCTGACCTTCAGATACCTATTAACATCAATATAAGTAGTAATTAAAACATTATGAACTTGTTAAAATCTCACCACCTGTGTTTGAGTTGGATCCATTAGAGCGGTTTTTTTTTTCAAATTTCCTTTTACGACATAACAAAAGTAAGGAAAAAACATTTTAACAAACTCACCTCCATCTCATCCTTTTCTTTATTTTCGTTTTCTGTGCTCCCTTCTTTCTTTTCAGTATCTTTGTTCTCTTCTTTCTTTTCCTCTTCTTTCTTATCGTCTTCAATCTTTTCTTCATTCTTTTCGTCTACTTCATTCTCTTCTTGCTTCTCGTCTTCTTTCTTCTCGTCGTCTTTCTTCTTGTGCAGTGTGTACAGGACACCCGGAAGGGAAACAGGTACAAGCAATTCATGAAGATCTCCTTTGTTTTGAGCTAAGCGCTTGATGATTGATAAGCTAAGATCACAGATTGCATATGTGTTCTGCATGTTATAAAGACTGAGAATAAGATGAAAGAACAGATATCGCAACATTGTTTTAAGTTATCATTTTATCTATTACTTTTATACTTCTATGTCTATACTTCTATACTACATTATAAAGCATTTGGGACTTCCTATAAAAGGAAGTCTTAAAAAATTTTAAGACCAAAAACATTACTATAAAAGGAAAATTAGAAAATTAATGTAAAATCTGGAAATTTAAGTCTCATTTCAAACATATGTAACAGCTCATTTAAACCATATAGTAACCACCCTCCAATAATGATATCTTTTAATGGAATTGTTTAAAAGAAAAACTCACTAAACTTATAACCAGCAATTTAATGCTAAAATTTGAAAAATAAAAATGCTAACCATTTACACTATTAATAATTTAGACGTTCTACATTTGAAAAATATATCTCTACTACTTTATAAAGTACTTGGGACATGCTAAATAAGGAATGTTTAAAATGAAAAACATTTGCGCAGCACAGAAATAGTCACTTGGTACCCACCGCCGCATTTCGCAGGGTACCCTTCTAGTATTATTATTCTATTGAAAGGATGCATTTTCACACGTAACCCACCTAATATCTCACATATGTCTCAACCGAGACTCGAAACCACAACCTTTGGGCTGATGGGCCACTCACATACCACTAGGCCAATTACCCCTTTGGTGGTATTATTATTATCACCTAAATGTAAATATTTTGGTAAAAATATTCCTGTGAGTCTGTGACTTCGGCGTCTATTTGTGTAACCACGGTAGTTGCATATCACGGATACCAACACTATCACCTAAGAGAGAAAGACGGTGCAAGAGTACTGTACCTTTGACATATTCGCATCCATGGCATCTTTGGATCGCTTGATATTCCGAAGAACAGAAACTAATGGAATAATCTGCTCCCTTTGTAGCCCATTCCCAGGCTTTCCATCTTCGTTTCCACGTGCCAAGTTAGAAAAATATACATACAACTTCCTGAAAATAGAATATAAAGAAAAATAATCAACTTATAATCTTCGATATCAGCATTCAGGTTTACTCAGTTCTTAACATGCATACACATAATGTGGTCTGTAAGCAGTCACTCTTTGTTAATGGTTTACTCAGGTTGGGGGAAATTTCCAGGTTTTCTTATTTTACGACCTTATAGCCTCAATAGTCAATACTTCCTAAAAAATCTCCATATCCAGCCAAAAATTGTTCAATCGGTATCATACACTTATACCCAACATCCACATCTGTGGTGAAGTTCTACTTACAATTCATCAGAAAAGCAGACATCAAATGTCATTAAAATAAGCACCTTCAGCAGTACCAGTATATAACATGCTTCAAGAAAAAGCATCCACTTTACGAGTAACATTTTCCTAAACCATTTGCCACTTGCATGCAGATTTGGGATGGATAACTTCTTTGGGTGGTAGGAAAATTCTTTATTTTTTGTTTTAAGATAAAGATCAAGTGTCAGGCATTTACAGCCACACCATTAATCATGCAACAAACAAAGAATGATATGCAACGACGGCTATGCATGTATAAAGATTATAAAATAGCATAAAAGAGTAAGGTAGAAGCTAGACGCAACTTAAGTAGAGCTCAGTAAGAAGAGAAGACTTCAATGTATGTTAACAAACAATAAACATATATAAATCCTGCCGGAACCAAATATACCTGTATATCGGCTCATAAGCTTTGACATCCTTACATTCATCAATGTTAGGACATGAAGGATGATGGGCAAGCGCATGGATAATGTAAGGAAGAATGAACTCCGAGTGTACCAATGAAGAATTTCCATCGGTTTGCATAATATTTTGCCTGGTCTTCCCTTGCAGAGACATCTGAATGATGTTACTCAAATTCTGATTTTCCTGCAATGTTAAATTTAGCAACATATGATTACTGCATATCTCAATAATCAGGAAAAAGGAGTCCGAAATATAATGTTTTAAGCTAGTTCTTGAGTCCCGTCTTTTTATTAGTAGTTCCTTATGCATGCTTTGTATAACTAATATCTTGATCTTTATGTTCAAGCATGATTGTAGAAAGACTTGCTATAATTTGATTGAACAAAAAAAATAACCAACTAGTTATACGAGTTCTTCAATTGAAGAACCTATCATACAAACTTCTGACAGAATCAAAAAAGTTATATGAATTCATCCAGAGTGACCTCAATTACCTCTTCCAGGATACTTTTCTGGTTTCCGAATTCTAATAAGAAGGCGCAAACATATTTGGTATCCAAGCTCCCATCTTTTATATACTGATATACTTTCTTAAGAAACAGATTCTTGACTTCTGGGTATCCAACCTGCATGCATCATATATATTTAATTGCACTGTAAGCAAGATGGCAAGCTGTATATACTATATACTTCAAATAGTGTAGGCAACTAAATCCTTATAATATTCAGAGAGGAAAAAAAAGGGCCAAACCATGTTATTTCTGTGACAATTTTACCTCTGATGTTCTCAAGGTAAGGTGAAATAATTCAATGGGGATCTTCTTATCCCAATGTTTTGACAAACGAATAATGGCCTTCGCTGCAGCTAGCTTCAAATGGGCCTTATCCACAGAACTGCTAGAAAGAACAGATAAGAATTATAACATATTAAAATTGCGCCTTCATGGAATCAAAAAAAATATATTTCTTGAAACCCAAACTTAAGTAACCTTGGTACCTTGATTCAACGTCTTTCGAGATTTCTCCAAAGGAAAGTATACTGTGGAGATCTTTTAGCAGTTCATCAATGCCAACACGAAGATGTGCATCTTTGACAGGTAGGTAGCTCTTTACCAGAGTCTTAATGGCAAATATCTACACGGTAAATATCGACTCCCATTAAATGTTTGATAGAGTGATTTAGCAATAAGAATTTCCCATCTAAAAAGTAAATTAACCTTTATCGAACAAACTTCACTTCTGTCATCCCAAGATTCTTTCGCTTTATCTCCTGTTTTCTGAAACATGATAATGCAAAACTTTACATTGTCCAGATTTCAACAAATAAGAAGTGTATGTTTGTGAGTGGACTTGAATATCTCATACCTGACTGCACCTTAATATATTTTCTCTTATAAACCCTTCAATTTTGCTCTCTTGTGTTTCAAAAACCGGCATCGCTGTTTGTGCTATACACCCTAAAGACTGTAGTACAGAAGGCAAATTTGTCTTCTTCTCTAGCATATCCACTAGTCTCTGCAAGTCATTTGAATATTATTAAATTAGAATCATAAAAATATGTTTAGAATGATGTGAAGGGTGGATATATCAATGTAGAACCTTATATAATACAGAAAGTGACTTGAGCCCTTCATCCTTTGTAATGGCTGCCAACGCATGTACAGCATACTTGGCCTGCTTCCTACTACCTTCTAAACATATTCTTTCGAGTATAAGGTCTAATGAACTGCATAGAAATAGTTTGCATTTTAGAAATATAATCCAAAGATCTTAAGTATATCACAAAATTTATATCCAAACCTAGATGATTCTCCTATTTGCTCTCGAATTGTTTCGCCAGCCTTTTCTAGGACATGCAAAACACCCTCCTTGATTGCCTCACTATCATCCTCGAGAAGATGAACCAAATCTTCTTCAATCCCGCTTAGCAGTAAAGGGTGGAAACGTGCAAGGATCTGATTATTTACCAAAACATTAGAGATCAATCAATAACTGCTAGAAAGCTCCATCAAATTAGAAGGAAAAAAAAGAATATCTTACCACAAGTATATTCATGCAAGACTGAGTTAATATTTTTTCTCCATCGCATTTCTGTAGATTGACCTCCAAGAGAAGATCTTTGACGAAGTCCTTATCAAATACCATGTATGAACATTTCATAGAAAGGGTGCTTAGAAGTTCATATAGCGCATGTTTCTCATCAACTATCTTTAGCAACTCATCCTGCAAACAAAGATATACTTGTTATAAATGTATTAAATGAGTTCATGGAATCTACTATCAGATCTTGAAGCATATGTAATTAGTTCCAGATAGTTCCTTACCCGAAGGCTCCTACTTTGAAGATAACTAGTGTTTGGATCCAATAATGTCGTCAATATCCTCCAAATGTTAGCATCTTTCGATTGATCAAGAAGCTGAAGATCTGCTTCTGCTTTTATGGGATCAACAAAAAACTGAGACATGGATCGAATACCAACTATGGTTTTTTTCTGGAGATCTGAGGCATCATTATCCTGTAAATGTAAAGGGTATCTTTTAGGCCATACACTTTAAAAAATTTCCTGCATTCTTTAGCAATTGATGGATAGCAAACCTTATGCATCAGCCGAACTGAAAGATACTTTTGCACCTCTACTTGTAACCTGCAATCCAAGGGGAAATCACCTGAAAATTAGTGCAACGATGTATTTAACAAACAAAAACAAGTAACAGCAATCCTGTTTGGACCTACAAGTATGCATAAATAAGGTATTCACAAACCTTTGCTTTTGCTCCAGTATTTTCTCCAAAGCCTTCACCTCAATATTATCAAATTTCGGAAACAGTTTGACCCAGTTTTTAACCTTATCTCTGACAGAAAAATCAACCGGGAAGAGGGATGTGCATAGAATTTGCTCAACTGTGTCAGGCCTGGAAATGAAAAAAAAAAACTCAATCATATTAATACATAAAGTGGAACCCACAGGCTTGTAGTCTAGCGTTACAAGGCAGGGCTTATCAATCAAAAGGTTTGGATCAAGTCCTATGTGAACAAATGGTGTAATCTGGGGTGCGGGTATATCTTTTTGTGTTTCAAAAGAAAGGCACATGGCCATTTGTAAGAAACTAGATAAAAAGTGTAAGTATGTTAGTGAATTTAAAACCAATAAAATTACTAGCCATTTACTTATACAATGTATGGGACCATTTACTTTTAATTGGCCCAAACTGAAACACCTGAATTTTTCATAAAGTTGAAATAAAATACTTCAATGATATCCAAAAACTAGACAAGGTAACATGTTAACATACCCAATATCTTTGTCGTATAGACGTCTTAAAATTCTTCCAGGAATCCAATCATAGTCACCAGTTTGCTTCAAATACCAAGTCCGGTATATATCGGACAGCCTTTCCATTGTATACTTTTTTACAAGAAGCTGTATCACCAAAAAGAATATCGGTTAGGGTACTTATTGAAAATGTTTTTAAAGACATATAACACATGGTGATAAAAAAGCAAGCATGTATAGCAAAACGAAATTCCTACGTACGCAAACAAGTTACTCATTGAACATATTCCTGGAAAAGCATAAAAAGTCTACAGACAGCTGAATTCGTAGTATTTATAGTTTTATACCATGTTGTCCCTTTCCAGGAACATATTTGTACACTTCATTTGTGTGCATAACTTTTTAAATACTCAGTTTTACGTAAATACATGTAGTAAGATAGAGAACAAAAAAGTGTTTATACAGATTTGTCGTCAAGGCGCTCAGCAACAAGCTTTATTGTATCAACTGAAACAGATGATAACTCCACAGATGCTACATCTGCAACAACTGCAACCACTTGTTTGCGTATACTTTCATCTTCATCCAACAGCCCATCACATAGGGCACCTAACATGATCGCCCAAATCAATATAGAAAAATATTGCATGACATGGATGCAACTGAAAAACATGAAATAGCATGAAGCCATGATGGAAATACAAGACTTACCGATTAACTTGGGAGCTTCTGCTCTGAAAGGGTCGGACAGCAGACACAGCTTGACGTGTTCAAGAACCAACATACGGACCTTAACGACTTTATCAGTCAATCTTTTCAAGAACTCCCTGAAGATTGGATCAAATGTCTGAGGAATGGCAGATCCCTGGAGAGCAAAAAGTTCTCCCACCAGTTTGACTGCCTTCAAGCGAAGGTCTATTTTATCTGTCTATAAATGCCAACAAGTTAGCATACTTACTAAATGGGTGTTCGGAATTGCTTATTTTTTCTGCTTAAGCTTTTGTTAAAGAAGTACTTATAAGCTGCTTAAAGATAAGTGCTTCTGAAACTCGTGTTAGGAATTGTTTATTTTGTAAAAAAAATACGTTTATCAAAGGTTTTACACTAAATACGAGATTAAAAAGTATTTTCAGTTGAATATCAAAAAAAAATGTGAAATAAGCAACTCCCCTAACCTGCTTATGAAAGATAAGCAGGAAGTGTTTCAATGGCAACACTGCTTTTCTGCTTCTCACATTTAATACAACCCTAAAAACATCCATTGTTTTTCTTCCTTCTCACATTTGTGCAACCATTCTTACACAATCTCTTTTTTAAACCTTTCGGAATTAATTTTATAAAATAGGAATGTTTGAGAATCATTACTTATTGTAAAAAACAGGATTTAGGAATCACATCCCAAAACAAACAATATTTTTTTAAATATATAAAAGTCCCTATATTATTACTGAAAACTTGCTCATACGCAAATTGCATTCCTATAATTTTTGACATGTGATATTAATAAGCTTGATGGAATGCTTTCCCTTCGTCAGTAAAGGTATCTTTACCAAAAAAGTATAATCGAAAAGTATTACTCGCCGAAATTTTATTTACATGGTACCTGCCGCTGCAACGCACAGGTACATACTAGTTTGTTATTATGGGGGATGGTGCCAAGGTGGCGATTGCAGTCAGAAATCACTTCTGATATGAGTTAAAGAGTAGGTTAGAATGGTAATGAGTATGGGAATCAAATTCTAAATCCATCTCCTCTAGCAGGTATGGGGAATCCTTACTTTCAAAACCGATTATCTGATTTTTGGACATTAAACCGAATAGTCTTTATTTATTGTTTAGATAGAGGTTCTGATTATCTCATTATTTAGGGGTAATATATCCAGTTTCATAGTAACAACAACAAAAGTGGTTATCTGCAGGGGATGAGTTCTACTAAAACACCCTCTTAAAGTGAAAAAGGTAAAACACCACTACAATTTGACATGTGTCCAGCCTTCTAGAGGGTAAAAATGTCATCTTCTTATTGATATTGTATTTGCAGCTTTACCAATTCATTAAAATCTAGGTATTTGTTTTTTGTGTTTTTTAAATACTTTTTTCTTTCATGATTAGTTATTTATATTGAACAAATTAACTTCTATGTGAGATCTACATCGAACTGGAGATGCAAACTATGAATATAATGATGCATACGTATACTAATTCACCATCTTGGATCTTCTTCATTATTAGCAGTTTCATCCTAGTGTAAGTTGTTTGTGTGAGATCGAAATCAATTTGGAGATGCAAATGATGAATATCGTTGATGCAAATGCATCTTCATCAATTGCAAAATCATCTTTATCGATCAACATCATCCATACAGACTACTTCGAAATCATCTTATGAATCTCGTTGACTCGATTTCGATATGAGAATTAGGAGCAAAAATAAAGAATACGAAACAATCAAAATGACAAAATCAGAAGCATCATCGTCACCGATTATCGATAACTCTGATTTGGAGATGCGAATGATTTTTATAATCATCATCATTAAAAAATAAGATGCATGGAAATTGAATTTTTGCATCATATGGAGATGCAAATGATTTTTATAATCATCATCTTTAAACATTAAGATGCATGGAAATTGATATTTTGCATCATAATAAGCGCTTAATTACAAAAAGTTTAAATATTCATTAGGAATAGCTATATACTACTTCGATTATATAATTACAATAATCTTTAGATAGCAATAGAATTTGTTCAATTTTTTATGAGAAACTATTTTTTGTCTTTTAAAACTATAAATATCTTACTGTATATTTTTCTACACTAAGCTATTTAGATTCAAAATGGTACTTTAAAATTGCGAAGTTTACGTTAAATATCATTGTGGTTTTAGTATTTCGTTCCTACAAAAAGTTTTGAACCAATTCACATATTTAACATTAAGGCTGAAACACATAGTTATAAAATATTAATGGTTTAAAGTGAAACCGTATATGATAATAGGGGGTAACAAAAAGAAAATAAATAATGACCCCACAAGCAAAACCCATTTAAGGTCGTCTTCTCCATCATTTCATTACGAACTGACCATCCACCATTAAAGAACACCTACACGTTTTATTTTTCTTGGTTCCTTCAATAATCAGTAAATAATCATTTAACATGTATAAATTCCATCATAAAACACCGATTAATAGGATTTTATCATCCAAAAACGAGTTTAATACAACTTTAATCTTTAGAAATCGGGGGCCCCCGAAAAATGAAGGGCCCTGTGCCGTTGATCACCATGCACATGTTCAAATCCGGCCATGATAATCATCATCATTAAAAAATAAGATGCATGGAAATTGAATTTTTGCATCATATGGAGATGCAAATGATTTTTATAATCATCATCTTTAAACATTAAGATGCATGGAAATTGATATTTTGCATCATCTTTAGAAGTTTAAAAATCAAGATGCCGATCGATTTTGATACGGAAGTGACGAACTGAGATGAAAGTTACATATGTATTGAATGAAAACTATGTTGAAAAGACCTTTATACCCTTTTAAAATAAGTTTTTAATTAACATGCATAGTTACAATTCAAAATAATTACAAAAATGTCACAATCATCTTAACCCTTGATTTTCTCATCTAATGGTTATAATCATCTCTTACTTTTTTTACAATAACTTGCTTTTTTATTTGAACACTTGCCTATCTGGAGATGAGCAGAATCAGATAAATCTCTATTCTTTTTACCTAGTTTGAATGTTTGAGATAGTTTCTAACTTTCTATCCCTATTTCAACAAAGACGTCTATTAGCTCCTTAGAAACCAGAAATTTGCGACCACTAAAACATAGTATTATCTGATTAATAAAACTTTAATCACCAAACGAAAACACTGTTTTATCCAGCTGCATTTTCTTACAGCAAATTATCTCATTCTGGGCATTCAGTATCATATAACCACGTTTCAAACACATGTAACCAGCCACTTAAATAAAGATAGATGGTGATGATGCAAATCAACAAGGAGGTAAGAATTTGTCTGTGATTACCTGTAGCTCTTTTGTTAGGCGTGGTACGACTTTTGATAAAGTTAGAGGAGCACAGCGATAGATATCATATATAACTTCTCGGTAGTCAATTTCAGGATTCGAAGAACTGTTTTCTCGTGACATCGATGATAAAATGAACTGCTTAATGCCAGGTTCAAGCTGTCCAGCACATTCTTTTATAACACTCATAGCAAGCCTCCTTGCAGCCGGAGTTATATCCTAGAAAATAAAATCACAAATGTGCTACTCAGCATGTACATTTGAGAGATGAAGAAAGACACGGTAATCATAAAGTAAATCAATAAAAATACATATTTTAGAAAACGAGCTTACTTTCTTATTACGCCCTAAGATAGATAGGATAATGAGTAATAAGTCCTCCCCAATCTCCTCACTTTCTTCCAAAAGAACTGCCATGATTGTCTCCATCCCCACAGTAACAATCTCAGGATGTTCATCACTATATAATAAAGCAAAAGAAGGTAAGACAATCACGGATTAGAGAAGGGAATATCACACTTAAAATACTAAACGGATGTTTGTTTAAGCTTTTTTACTAAACAGGTATTCGTTTTAGCTTTTTTGTACGGCTTACAAGATTATTGAAATTTTGATAAGCTAACAAACTCAAATTTAGGGCTTATCATCAAGAAATTATCGCTTATTAAAGTTATAAGCTCAAATTGATAATCTCATAAGCCCTAAAAATTGAGCTTATAAGCTTATCAATATTTAGGTGGTGTTTGGCTAAGTTTATGAATTGAGCCTATCCTTATGTTATATAAGCAGCTTCTAGATTATATATAAAAAGCTCATAAGCTAATGTTGAGTGTTTGGATTAGCTTGTGTTTAATAAATTGATAATAAGCTCAAGTGTTCGGTTTAGCTTATGTTGGTAAATGACCAAAAAAGACATGGGTTAATAAACTCATAAGCTAAGGTGCTTGGAGTAGCTAATAAATGAGGGTAAAATTGTAATTTGTAGTGGGACATATTATATAAGCCCAACCCCTTGAAAAAGCCACAATTTTGAGGCTTACCAAAAACCCCTTACATAAGCCCACTCACATAAGCTAAGCCAAACAATTGATTTGGGTATATTTGAGTCATATAAGCTCATAACGGCACCATATAAGGTTACCCAAACACCCCCTTAAATAAGCCCGTAAGCTGGGCTAAGAAGCTAATACGAACACCCCCTATCTTTAACAAATATGTTTATTGTCACGAGACTATCATTCCACTAATAAGTGAAGTTCAATGTAAGTAACAAAAGTGAACCTGGCAACAGCAAAAAATGTTTTGAACATTTGATTGACTAATTCATCACATTCAAGATCCAACATCACAACAAACGATCTGTACTTAGCAACTGTGTCCAAGATATGCACCCTCCTCTCGAAAGATGGGTCTTTAGTATCTCGTAGCCCATTAAAGGTGGTTACAAACAAACGAAAGATGTCCTGAAGCAAGTAAAACAATGATTATTATGTCATGCCCCATTATCATAAAGCATTTGGTGCAATCAAGAAGACAAATTACCGTTAAAACATCATCATCATATGGTGCTTCAGGAGCAGTAATTCTTGTTATCTCACAAGTGCATGTTGCAACGAGAAGCTTAGCTTCTTCGTCTTGATGTTTTAGCAATTCTGGCTTGACTATAGCATCCAAAAGAGTCTGCATAGAATCCAATACTGCCTTTGGTGGTGACTGTTCCATCTCAGTCAGAGTCGTTGCAGCTTGCTGCAATCAGACCATATGAAACGTAAGGTTACGTAATTGGTCACGAGAATTCGCTTTGTTATAGTGGTAAAACTATACAAGTTGGAGTTATTTGAAAGGAAAGAAAGCTTATGAGAACAAGTTAGTTAATTTTCATTACAAAAGCATGCCTAGTTAGCCAGCAACAAGAAATCATTTTACAAAGCATACTTAGCGGGACACTTGAATGTTCATTTAAAGCATACCTAAAGACTCCAAAATGATTATAATAAGTGAACGACCAATGGCCAACACGTGAGGGGATAATTGAAAATAGCACTATACCACTTTTAATACGTAACTCATTCTTCTAAATTGAGCCCTAATTTTAACCAAAAATTGTCAAACAAACAAAGTATTCCTATGAGAGAGGTTTTGGTTTAACATAAATTCTGTGACATACCTACCTAACTGTTGGGATTCAATTTCATGACCTAAAACTAAAAAAACCCATTCTTCCAAATTGAGCCCTAATTATAACTAAAAAAAACCAGTAAGCCCTAATTGAAACTGAAAAAAGAAAATGTTTTGTGAAACCCTAGGTCTGATTGAATGAAGTTGAAGTTGAACCCTAATTGACATATCCCCAAAATGCATAATTAATTAAGTAAGTAATGAGCAAAAATTGAAGCAAGTGAGTTACAGTTAAGAGGTTAATAAGAGCATCTCTAGAAGCGGGTGGGTTTTCAAGTTTGGATCCAAGTTCTTGCAGCTGCTTCTGAAGCTGCACTTCTTCTTCTTCTGATGCCATTTTTTTTTCTTTTCTTTTTTTTTGTGTGTTTTTCAAATCGACATCTAAAAAAGGGGGTTGAGTTTGAGTTGGGTGTTGTGGAAGTAGCAAGTGATTTGGGTTATGTCTTAATACTAGTTACTTGTGGAACTAGGAGCGTTTATTTTGTCATCACTTCAAACTCAAACCAATCATCATACTTTCATATCACATGACGTTTACATTATCCCCTTCTTCTTTGCTTTTTTTTCTTCTATTTTCATTTTTACTTGTATATATAGATTTCATTTTACATGCTTTTTTTCTTATTTATTTTTATTTTATTCTTTGCTAGTCAAGAAAAATATATCAATAACTTACGTAAAATAAATTAGAGAAATTAGAGAAATGCTATAAAGGGTGTGACTAACAACTATTAATTTTAAGTAAAAACATGTGTTATCATTAGGAGTTTAGGACACAAATATAAAACTTTTTTTTTAAGTAGTCGATGAAAATATTAAGTAATGATCGTGTTTGACATAATATGAGAATTAGTTTTTGATTTCTGGTTGTTGTGTCTGAATATTGGATTTCTTTTATTGTTTGAATGTGGAGAATCGGTCGTTAGCAACAGCCCCTTAAGGTCAATGTTTAAAAAACCCGGTTCGATCCGGTCGATTCAACAAGTTGAACCGGAAGCCAGAGCGATAACCGGTTTGTTGTAAGTCAAGTCTTGGCTTAAACTTGAACCGGATGAACCACTGGGTTTTGGTCGACCCGGGTTAAACCGTTGGTTCAAAAACCGACCAATTCAACACATACTATAGAGAAAGATTGATAATCATGTAATAGACTAACTGGACATGTTGGTTGTGTAAGTGATATGGCCAAAGTGTGTTAATTGCTCGATAATAATCTTAATAGAGGTTGATAGATTGAAGTTTCTGTTTCTTCTCGTTGGCATAGCCATACAGTAACATGATATAGTGATGTTTGTTGAAAACACATATCAGTGTGTTGGGTTTATGTTCTATGAGTTTTTTGTATTGTTAAAATAATGGGGGAATTAGGAAAAGAAATATATAAAAGGGTTAAAGGTTGGTTGGGGTGATGAGTGAAGGAGTGAAGCAAGTGTTGATGGTGTAATATGATTATTATAGTAAACTATATCATAATACTTTTTTATAATGCTTATTAGATTAAATTTTCTTTTTTATAAATATATGGTAGTTTACTTGCTTTTCCTTTTTGGATGTCAAAAGAAAATTGATATTATATTATATAAACCAACAATCACCAAGATTGTTGGCGGCATGTGACCCGTCGCTCGGCCCACACCTGCACCTGACCCGCTCCTTTTATTATCTCAGTTTTAAGCCTAACCCGACCCGGGACCCAATCCAACCATCCTTTTATTATCTCCCGTTTTCAGCCCAACTCACCGCCCGACCCGGGACCTGATCCAACCCGACTTTTATTATCTCTCGTTTTCATATACACGTGTTGGGTAAGTGTCTCTTTCTCTCTTTATCTTTCACATAACAAAAAACACACACCAAACACATACAACACAACTTCGATTCTCTCTCTAATCGATCCTCTTTCTCTCTGTCTCTAACTGATCCTTTGTGATTTTTTTTTATGGGGTTGTTGGGGTTTAGTTCTTGAATGATATGATTGCATTTGATGGGGTTTTGTTTTTCTCTAACCAATCGTCTCTCTCTCTCTCTTTAACATGTCGCATAAAATAGGCTAATTTTGTTGTGGGGTTGTCATAGTTGTTTGGGTTTCGTTATTCTGATATCATTGCATTCGATGTCGTTTTGTTCTTGAATGAATATGATTACATACGATGATTTTTCTATGGGGCTGTTACGATTGTTGTTACTTCTAGGGTTAGTAATTTTTTAATTTCGATTTAAGTTTTTGTTGACCTATTATATTAATTAGGGTTAGTGTTACTAGGGTTAGGGTTTGTGGTTTCTTTTTTGTAATTGTTGGGGTTTTATGTGTAATACCGATTGGATTCAGTTGATGGATGCGGAACGTGTTGTTGTTTTGGGCGTGATAAATTAGGTAAAACTCGGTTTACCTGTTTATGTACTTGGGAGAGCGTGTACAGTCGAGGTTATCCGTATCTTAGCGGGACAAATAATTGGATTTGCAGCCATGGCGGGTTGACCCTTCTCTTTAGCTACGGATTCGTGGCTTGGGATTCATAGTAGCTACTTTGGTTGTAACATTGTTGTTTTCGTGTTGTACTCTCATGAGTTGGAAAATAAATTTAGACTGTCCAATTTCACCTACGCTACAGTCTCTTCGATGTCGTTGATCTCTTCGTTGTCGCCGTTTATGGTGTGTGGCGATGTTGATCGGTGTGTGACGATGAGCAGTTTAGGTGGGTACGTAAACATCCGTGTTTTGGCATGGTAACCGGTGGTTTGCTGTATGTGTTTGGTGTCTGTTTTTTGTTAATGTGTATGTGTCGTAAACAATAGGTATGGACACGTACCCATCACGTGTATGAAAACGGTTTACTTAAACTAAGCGGTTTTTTTTGCTTGGTAAGACAGTATAACGGATGAATCCTTTATGAATCCTCTTTTTGTCGGGGTATTGTTACTAAGTATTACACGTGAAAAAAAGCAATGTCTATTGTGGGAGGCTGTGGTGAGTCTGAATGGCTGTCATAAAGATGAGACCATATGTATCTTGGCGGGGCGACCTATTATGGTCGCAGCCATGGCGGACGTGTCCTCTTTAATCTGTTGTTAGCCTTTTTAAGCCTCATATACATTGTTTAAATTGTCGCTAGCTGATTGTGTGCTAATGTTTGCTTAATTTATGTGTGGTTTGTAAGCGTTTGCTTTGCCGAAATATCGCAGGCGACCAAAGAATGTAGTTGCAGCTACAGCTGCCAATGTATTATAAATTATATAAACCAACAATCACCAGGATTGTTGGCCTGTGACTCGTCGCCCGACCCGACCCGCGCCTTATACTCTACCATTGGCCTGGCCCGCCCTTTTCTGTGTGGTGTGATTCTGCTATGGGTGTTGGTATCATTGGGTGGTTGGTAAATTATGCTCTGTTTGAAATACATTTCGCATGTATTCTAAGTGGACTGGGGGTACGTGCGTATGTTGTATTCTACTTTAGGCGATGATAACACCTATCACTAATGACGTGTTGTTTCATGGCGTACCTAGACTGGCGAGGCAACCACATCATACATGTGGCTGCAGCTGTTTCGGTTCCCTGAATACATCGTTGCATTTCTTAGTCTGAGCCTAGCTTCAGCCTTAAAAAAAGTTTGTACTGCTTGCATTCCATAGTTGACAAGACAAGCACAAGAAGCTGAGTATAGAAGTTGATGTTGGTGAAACCTCGAAACGAAACTCACCATATGAATTCCTAATGCAATTGAGTAGTTGCATACCCAAAGGTAAACCTACTTCTTGGTCGCTTTGATGAGGTACTTCCCAGAAAATATACTTTATATTTATTGAATGAGTCATTATAATTAAGTTCCACTTAGTTGATGTTACATGCCACTCATTAAAAAATATCTGGTATTCGTATCAGGTCTGCAATGGCGCTACATATGCCAACATCGATATGCGAAAAAACAAAAAAGATGGACGTAAAACGTTAGTGATTGAAGGTATGAAACTGAATGATATGTTAGTTGTTTTTTATTTTTTGTTGGTTTACGCCTTCTCCTTTATTGTCATTGGGTGCTTGATGTTATGTGTCATGTCTCTTTGTAAATTGTAAATGGAAGGTTGCAGTCAATCCACAAAATATATGGTTCATTAGTTAGTACTATAAGTTGCGTAGGAGGTTGTACTGAGCTAGGACGTAGCTTGGGATATTCTAAAGATTGCAAGTTGGATGGGTTGGGGTGTCACAGTTAATTGGGTTGAAATGGATTAGTTTTTATACATGATAGTCTCAGATGGGTTGAACCGCACCATTTTTAAAAACTTTTATAAATTCTTAATGTGTTAATTATGATTAAAAAAATAGAAGGTTGTTTCACTCTATTTGTTCCATTTGGCATGTTACCTTATAGAAAAATTGATCTGACACCTTTAACCTATATTGGATAAAACATAACTCAAATCGACCGGTTCATATGTAAATAGGTCAAAATTGCACCTCTAGCCACTCATATTGCCTTTGTTGTTAACCATTCTTCCCACTATCAACTGCATATAATGGTGTCGGGATGGACCCAGATAAGTTACGACAATGCATGTCTCTTGGATATTCTTTGAAAAGCAAGGTTGCAGACACTATAGGACAATGTAAGTGAACTTTTTTTGATTTGACCAAAAGCACTTCTTTTATTTTTATAGGAAGATTGTACTATGGGATCAAAATAAGTACACATTGTTGGTGATCACAGACCATCACTTTTAAACACTTTTTTAGGTCTTAAATTTCTTAATTCTTCATAAGTTTTTGTATTGCGAGTAAGAATCTAGGAACTGATATATAAGCAGTGAAACGGCGGCGTTTTTGGCAGCTTATACACAACTTATACATATCTTATACAGATTATACACCACTTATGGTGGATTAGTCCACTTTTTTCAATTGCTTATAAATTTGTGCCTTTGACGATGTTGTTGTGATTGCTAACATCGTTTCTGCTTTAAACTAATGGTAGTTGCATTATAAGTACTTTAAAATGAATTAAAAAGCCCAAATCATTGAGCATACCATATATTGTCCAAACTCAAAACCAGTAGTGCAGACCAAGATACTTTAAAGCATGAAATAGAACCTTAAATTGCAGACGTGTTTGAAGCCGCTGCGCAGACCAGTAGTGTAGACTAGCTGTTGTCGAAACCAGTAGCGCAAACCAAGGAACTATACACTGTGATGCCCCTTTAGATGAAATTGGTATGTTGTAACGGGTCAAAATGGGTACATTTTTCTAAGGTTCAAAACAGATTGGGTCGGGTTGAAGCATTCGCCACGTGCTCACGGATAGCATATTTAACCCAAAACTTTCTTGAGCCACTTAGAGAGTAAGTGGATTCAAACATTATATTCTACAAGCACAAAGTAGAATAAATAAGGAATCTTAGATACTCCCTTCGACCTATATTAATTAATACCTTTTTTATTTACCATAGAAAAGAGAGTAAGTTTAGATATGTAGTGTCTCGGGAATGAAATATTGTTATATTGATTTAATAGTAGTGTTGATTTTATACGTTGTCTGTTTTCCCTATATGCTCTAAAATTTTACAAATTAAGCTATTAAATCACTTCCAACCACCCTTGAATTCAACTATTAAATAAATGTCAAGCACCCCCCAAATCCAGCTATTTAAAACAGTTCTGGAACACTTTTGAATTCAACTATTAAAATTGCATTCTGAGTGCTTCTAGCATAGCTGGTCACCTGAAAGCCTGCACTTATGCGTCACAACCGAGAATCATCTGCTCGAACAAACAAATAGTGCATATAACATTAGGAACATGTTTTTTTGACACAATCATACACTCTTCGCACTTGGATGGATTAGAGTTAAAAGTGCGTTAAGTTATATAATGTTTTTAAGTTATAAATATGTAGTAAAAATCAAGTGCACACTTTGATTTATATTTGACAATGATATCAAAAAATTACTATGATCATTGACATGTCTCTCATCTAATGTATCCCAGTAATAGATTCATAATAAACAACATATGGGTCGGACGGAACCAAATTACGTGAAGTGATTATTTGAACACCATTGTGAACAACTTATAATCATTAAAGCTTATGAAAACTATAAACAACTAAACATATAATTATCAATGAAAATGTTTCAACCTTTTATTTGTTTTAATTGAATATGATATGTGCGCTACTCTTCTTTGATGTGGATGGCTTGGCGGTCTTCAGTCTAGATGCATTGTTGCCAGAGCTCGGCTTGGTGATCATTCATATAAGATGCAGCAGTTGAGGTGCAGGACTGATATGTCGTTGTGTGTAGGTAATATTTGTATCAAGTTTTACTATTTATATTTTGCTGACTTTACCTATTAACTAACACTAACGGGCAGTGTACCCGATCAATTGTAGGTTCTGTGGAAAACTAGAAGGGGGGTTGAATAGTTTACCACTTTTTAATTTAAGGTTTTAAAGTGTTTATAAAAATTCTAGAATCGACTTTATGTGAATTCAACACGTGCGCAATATGAACAATATACTTGTCTAAACAATCAATAGGATAGTATGAAAAAAATAATGTAAGACAAGAGATAAGAGTAAAAACAATCAAACCACAACGTGAGGATTTATAGTGGTTCGGTAACGAAGCACCTCTTCGCCCTACTCCACTCCTCGAGCACCTAACTCGAGGGTTTTCTTCACTATGTCAACAAGCTCCCTTATGGCGGAGAAAACCTTACACAACTTTCGCTTATCTTGATTTCCGACACTAAGCTAGATGTCGAGTTCTAATCTTAGCTAGAACCAATCTACCACAACTTCACAACTTCACTACACAACTTGACTTCACGACTTGATCACGACTACACAACTTCTTCACACCTTAGTTTTCTTCACACCACTACTTCACCAAGCCACTACTATAATCACACCTAACTAACACTACTAGGAAAGATCACCAAGATCCAACTATACTTACAACAATCACCTAGATCTAGCAACTACACAACTTTACAAGATTTACAAATGATTTACAAGTTATGATATGGATGCAATAAGATTGCAACAACACACAAAGGTTGAATAAAAATTTCTGAAACTTTTTAGCCGTTTTAGGTCTGAAAATTTGAATTTCAAAATGTTTATTTTGAATAAAATATTTCTTTTAACTGTAGAAAATGTTTTGTAATGTTTATCAAAATGTTTACAACATTTTATAAAAGTGAGAGGTTGAATAAAAATTTCCTTTGATCATAAAATGCATTAAGCATTTATTTATTAATACCTTTAAGTGATATAATTTTCGAAATAAAAATTTACTACTAATTACTTGTTTACGTTTAATTTTACATTGAACGTTTTTATATTTTGTGATTATCAAAACGTAAAGATGTGAAAAATATTAATTATGTTTTTAGGCATTATTTCTATCAACAGATGTATAAGCCAAATTCTAAAGTCTATAATACTATCGGCACACTCATATTTTTGGTGGATTTTTTTATAATGGATGAAAACGGATCATCAGGTTTAACCTCACCAATAGAAATAAAGGGTAAATTTGCATTCGGCAAAAATTTAATCTAGTTCAGCAAGAAAAATATGTCAATTTTTTTTAAAATTGGCA
>BQNB010025377.1:0-58836 GCA_026074375.1 Tanacetum coccineum
CACGGATTCGAAGGTTACTTCAACCAAACCTGGGCGAATGACAAATCCATATTCGCCCCCTCCCCCCCCCCCCCCGCTTTATTGCTAATTGTTTTAATTCAGGATACTTAAAGATGGAGGTGAAGGTACCTGGTTCCAGCTGACTCACATATTCATAGCTGCATGCTCATACTCGACCGACATTTATAAAGATACCATGAAAGCTCAAGTACATGTTTCAAGACTTCCGCTACTCTGTTACCGTATGTCTTTCTTGAAGTGACAAAGTATTAAAGTCAAAGAATTTCAAAGAAGTTTTCGTTTCTCTAATACCATACGTCTTTCTTGAAGTGACGAAGTATTAAAGACAAAGAATTTTAAAGAAGTTTTCGTCACTCTGATACTGAACGTCTTTCTCAAAAGTGATGAAGTGTTACAGTTAAAGAATTTCAAGAAAGATGTCTTATTCAAGCTTTTAAGACCAAGACACAACAACAGTATGAGCATGTCGGTCCAAAAAGTCACAAGTTCACAAGATGGTAAAGTTTACAAGATGACGAAAAGAGATTATGCTTGGTTGATGATCTCAAGAAGTTCAAGATCACATTCATGATAAGCCAAAGATACAATTCAATGCCTAAAGTCAAGTATCACTACATCAATTCACAAGTTAATGATTAAAGTTAAAGACTACGAGCTCAAGACTAAAGTTAAAGCATATTATGCTAGGTTTAAGTCTTTGTAAATTGGAGTGACCTTCCTAAGGGGGAGATTGTTAGAAACATGAAAAGTATCAGTCACTTCTAATAATAGTTAGTCAAAGCCCGTAGTTAGTCCAATGTAATGATAGTGATATAATCGGGCCAAAAGGCCCATGGAAAGCCCACAAGCTAACCATGGCCGGCCATATGGGATGTATAAATCACCTCTCTTTCCCTCATCATGTATGTTATTAGATAATCTTCAACAGCAACTAACTTCTCACTAGGTTTTAGTGAATTGGGGCATGTCTAATAGGCATAGACTAACAATTCCTGAACATGTTTTGTAAACGTGCAAGCAGATTCTAATAGAGGTTCACTCGGATACTATGTTCTAGCATGTTTTACAAATCCACGAAGAGTGTCAGCACATTCTATAGTCTTTTCAATGTAAACCTCATGAGCATCCCTATTGTTCTTAAGCCTAGGAGAAATAGCTTCTTTGTCAAGCTTGAATATTCCTAGAGCAACAGTGGCATTAGGTTTTGAAACCGCAGTATTGACAACATTTTTCCCTTTAATTTTCCTTAATTCATTTTTCAATGTTGTAATAGCAAAAACCTTTTCTTGAAGTTGAGCATTTAAATCCGAATTTTCAACAGACTTTGCATTAATTTGAGCAATTAAAGAGTCACAATGTTCTTTTGATTGAACACGTGTCTTTCCAATTGAGTCAAATTGGTCTTTGAAAATTGATTTCAAATGCTCTCATTCTTTTCTCAAAATTTCATTTTCCGAAAGTAATTTTGCCACACTATGTTCCAGTTCAATGTTGATTGTTTCAATCTCATCAATATTATTCTTTACATTTCCCATATTATCTTTTCTACTCAAAGATTTAATTCGTTCCTTCAACTTTCTAATGATTGTGTCCTTCTCTTGTGACTGAGCTTTCAATTCATTTATTTCAAATAATTGATTAAATGTGAGAGCATTTAGGTTTTCACCCGAATTTTCCCTTTGAAAAATCTCTTGATTAAGTTGAGTTGCTAATTCCAATGAAATGCAATGCTTTTCTAAATTTGAATAACTTTTGACAAGTTTATCGTAAGCCTCTTTTTCAACGAAATCTTTCTTTTTGAAAAGCTCAATCTCAAGTTCTAGACACTTCTTGCAATCATTCACACATGACTTTTTCACATCACAAATATCCACAGAATTCGCAACAATATGCACAATTTCTTGAGACATGATTTGGTTCAAGAGTTGATCATTATCAATCCTAAGTTGTTTGATTTGAATTTCAAAAACGTTCTTGTCTACAGAACACTGATCAACAGCAGCCTCCATTTGGTTAAAAACAGTTTGAACTTCAGTAATTTCATCTAGAAGAGTTTTATCAAACGCATTAAATGTGTCTTTTAAAACTTTTAAAAATGGAATTATTTTAGTTAGAAAACACCCTTTTGTATGTTCAAAACCCCAAGACCCTGTAGTAATAGCATCAGATGTTAGTCTCTTTTTCACCACTTTGTCAAAATTGGCCAGTTGATATTTTAGCTTTTTAAGACTTTCATTTACCAAACTTACCTTAGGAAGTTCACTAGGAGCTTCGATTCTAACAGGTGTATGTGACGTAATAGGTGTTTCAGAAAGGGACGAATGTTTTAACCAGAAAGCTTGTTCTGCAGACAATTCTTTTTGAGTGACAAAACGTTTACTAAAATCTTTCTTAATCTTATTCAATTTTGAATAATCAATTGGAGAAATCTTAATCTTCTTTTCTATTGAAATTGGATCATTTTATTTATCAAGCATCTTTGATCGACTTTCTTCTTCCAAAATTAATGTCTCTTCATCATCATTCACAGAAATCACAACATGTTCTTTAGCAATAACACTACCATCATATAATGTTGGTTGAATCCGCTGAGCCTTTTTAAGATGGAACGGATTTTGATAACCAAGAGCTTGTTTGTGAGTGTCATCGTATAAAACTTGTGGTTTCGTTAGCATATGCATTGCTTGCGTAGATTGATACATCTTACAAATAATATTCTCCAGTTCTTTATTTTGTTTTTCCAAAACAATTTCCTTGTCAATGTACTTAGACTCTTTTTCTTTAGACTCTATTTTGAAAACAGTTAACGTTTTTGATAAAGACTCATTTTCTTTGACATTATTAGAAAGAGTTTCTTTAAGTGTATTGATCTCTTGCTGAAAATCCGCAAGCTTTGCATTTCTATTGCGAATTAAATCATCCATTTGAGAATCTATTAATTTTTCTCTTTGATTCAAATCTACATTAATTCTTTGTTTAAAAATGGCAATTCATTCTTTGTATCTCTCAAGCTCAGCGGTTAATGATTCATTTACCATTTTATTTGTCTGATTTTCCTTATCTAAATGAGCTACGTGATTACTCAATTGTTCAACCAAGGATAGCACCAATAAATCATTATGTGTAGAAGGATTAGAGTATCCTGAATAACCGCATCTTGTGTCTTTTACAGATATTAAGAATACAAAATGATATTACTACCACTATGTATCTCATTATCTTCAAAATCAGCAACATATGTTTGTTTAGAATACTGCATATCTTGCACATCCTGATTAATCATATCATTCGAATAAGAATCGGAATTGGTACCTCAAAGAGAACTTCATAATCACAGCTTGAAAGATTAGCCATCAGAACCACTTTAGCCGAGGATAAATCATCACAATCCGAGTCATATGCATCCAAGTCATCTGTCTAGATAGCTGAATTCTGAGGGATTGTCTGTTAAGCAACTGGAGCTTCTGATATACTAGGGTCTGCTAAAAATACAAGTTGCTCTTCATCCAATATCTGACCCGCTTCTTGAGCTTTTGCTAACATCAGTTTCTACTTAAACCATGCAGCAATCATAGGCCTTTTTGGTTGAGTACATTGTCTCGCTGTATGCCCTTCTCCTTGACAGTTATAACACTTTACAACTCTTGATGTACCAACTGCAACATTTCCCTTTGAAGTAGTAGCAATTCCTTTGTTTCCTGCACCAACATAACTCTGAATTTGTCTTCCTTAAACTTGTTGAACTGTGACTCTACCATCTTGAATGGTTGCTTGATTTCTAGGATTAGACGATGTTCTAAGTTGATTGTTTGATGGTGGAAACCTTGATGCAATAGCAGACAAAAATGCCATCGCTTTGTAAATGCATTCAATCGGATATTCTCCTTGCTGAAATGTAGGAACAGCGAGACCGGAGTCCAATTGGGGAAATTCAGCTTGAGGTTGTGGTGTCATTGAAGGAGATATGAATGGTGGAGGGGAAACTAGATGTTGTTGTGGATTGACTGGATTGACTAAAGTATGATGGTGTTGATGATGAATGGGTGTTGCATAAACTGGTGTGAATTATTGAGGAGATACATTGAATAACCTGAATGTTCTGGTAACTGAGATGGATTGTATATAGTTGGAGAATTGGCTACGAAAGCAAGATAATCCGGATATCTTTCACGATTGATACGAACTTCATTAGCATGTCGTTCATGTTGACTAAGGTATGCATACAACTAATCATAGTTGGTGGTATACAAACTCTTAGCTAACTTCACATCAGTGACAAACTTGCTCCATTCCGATGAAAGAGCATTTGAAAACTTGGTATTGAGTTGAACTTGTTGCATGGTCATCCCAATAATATGCATGTCATTGATCAACTGAGATAATCTCTAGTAGTACTCATATAGTGTTTCACCAGGAACATGAGCAAACTTATCAAACAAGTTATACAATCTACATTCATGTTCTTGATATGATAATTCAGTGCCTTTCATTAGCATCTTGACTCTATCCCAAATATCCTTAGCCACCTCTTGATGGTTAACAAGTGCATACACATCGGGTGGAAGACCGTGAAGAATGATATTTGTTGCTTGAACATCACAATCATCTTGAAGTTGTTGTGCTTCAGTGAGTTCGGAGTATTTCTTAGGTCTAGTTTGCCCATTTTCTTCAACAGTTGGATAAACTAATGGACCATTATCGATTGAATCAAGCATCATCCTACCATGTTTCTTCCCTTTGATGAATAGACGTATACGACTTTCCCATGAATCATACATTGATTTTTCAAGCATTAGAGGACGGTTCTCAGCTCCAGCAATAATGATGTGTTCTGCTAAAGTAGTCATCTTGAATTAATTAAAAAGTGAAATGATTAACGAGTGATCAAACAGTGATAAAGGAGGATTGTGTTAAAAGTTGTTGTTGTTGGTGAATAAGATTAATGTTCCACGGGATTTTACAAATCTTCACTAAAACCGAGAAATCTAAGTATTTCGCAGGATTTTACAAAGTAAGATAAACCGTAGAAAATAAAATCTTTTTGTGACTGTTGTAATATTTCGCTTGAATATGACAAAGGTAATGTTTCGCTTGATTATGTAATGTCTCGCTTGAATATGTAATGTTTCGCTTGAATGTGAAAAATTGAATAGAGTTTCATTTTACACAACTACGTATTTCGCTTGACTTAGCAACCTGTCATATTTCTCTTAGAAACATATTTCGCTGAGCAACATATTTCGCTTAGACATATTTCGCTTGCTCTATAAAAAATTAAGCAGAGTTTCATTTCCTAGAAATGACGTATTTCGCTTGAAGTCAACCTGTCATATTTCGCTCAACAACATATTTCGCTTTAGTACATATTTCGCTAGCTGCATGTAATATTTCGCTACCTTCATAACATATTTCGCTTCCTTCAAATAAAAACGCACTTTTTCACAAAAATCACCAAACACTCACCCTTTTTGACGTTTTACCTTAAATTTTCTTGCACAACTAGTTATCTTAGGCCTATATCTTGCTTAAAAACACAAACTTTAACACTTTTAAACACAAAAATCCGAGTTTGTATTTTAGAGCACACGAAACCTTTAAATATCCAAAACTAATGATCTAAACAAGATAAAAACACACACAAGCTCATGATATCACCCCATGGAGACTGATACCAATTGTAGAAGTATCAAATCATTTAACAACTAATTAAGAAAGAAAGTTTAGAGAGAGAAAGGAGGGTTGTAGCACTTAGTGAGAGAAAAAAAGGTAAATGTAATATTATGTGTAACCAAATGAACAACCAACCCTCTCCAAGGCATGAAGAGGGGTATATATACCATGCATATGGCCGGTCAACATAAGGATGACTTATGTTGACCTGGTTAGCTTGGTAAGTTTCTAAATATTATGATACGAGCTATACTATTACAACTTTGGAAGTGACCGAGTCTTTTCTCGATTCCTAACAGTTTATTTTTCCCGTACGTTCGTAAGTACGTGACATCGAAATATATCGATCTTTTTTATTGGTACTTTATAAGTACTTATTCTTTTAGAAATGAAACTTTCGTAAATTACTGATGTACCAAGTTCTTGGTATTCTCTTACCCCATAGATCTTCTAGTATATATGTCCCTGGACTCCTTGCTTCAATAATTTTATATAGTCCTTCCTAATTCGGGTCTAGATTTCACTGGCCTCCTTATCGACTGCCTCACTATTACGTAGTACGAAGTCGCCAAATTTAAGGTGTGTATGTCGCAAATTTTTATTATAGTATTGCTTTGTTTGTGACTTATATTTAGCCTCACATAATGCTGCTAATTCACGGCGCTCTTTCAGTAGGTCCAGGTTTAGGCGGAGTTCATCATTGTTAGGTGTGTTTTCAAATGAATGGATTCGAAAGGTAGGGAGACCGATCTTAGGTGGTAACACCGCTTTTGATCCGTACACAAGACTAAAAGGTGTGCAATTATTTCCAGTATGAGCAGTAGTTTGGTATGCCCACAAAAATTTTGGTAATTCTTCCATCCATAGTCCTTTGGCGTTTCCTAGTCTTGTTTTTAGACCTTGAAGTAATGTACGGTTTGTTACTTCTGTTTGGCAATTTTGCTTGCGGGTGCGCAACTTAAGTGAACTTTTGTTGAATGTGTAACTCTTGACACCACTCACGGAATGGGTTTTTCGCAAATTGTTTACCGTTATCGCTAATGATTATACCAGGAATGCCAAAATGACACATGATATTTTTCCATACGAACTTGAGGATGTTCTTGCCCGTGACTGTGGCCAGTGGTTCGGCTTCCACCCATTTTGTGAAGTAGTCAACTGCAACAACGAGAAACTTTACACGACCTGGTGCTTTTGGAAATGGTCAAACTAAGTCAATGCCCCATTGGTGAAAAGGCCACGGACTAGATATGCTTGTCATGTTGCAATGCGGTTTTCTTTGAACAGGAGCATGTTCTTGACAATTACGACATGCTTCGACTAATTTTGTCGCGTTTGGATACATTGTTGGCCAATAGTAACCTAATCTCGTGGATTTTTGAGTGCGCGTCCTTGCTCTAGAATGTGACCCACGTGAACCAAAATGTGCTTCTTGTAACACATATTCTGCCTGATTTGGCCCGATGTACCTTAACCAAGGCGTCAAGTAGCCTTTTTGTACAAGATGCCATCTTTGATTGAGTACTGATGAGACTATATCCTAATTTTTTGGGCAAGTACCGGATCAGCAGGTAGCTTTTCGTCTTTAAGGTAATCTACTATAGGATGCATCCAGGTTGTTCCCATTTATATGATCGAGAGAACCTCTTTTGCATCAATGCTTCTATATGGTTTGACTTCGATCAACACATTTTTGGTGATGTGCGAAAGATGATGATGCCAGCTTACTAAGAGCGTCCGCTCGCTTATTTTTGGAATGAGGGATTTGTGTTATCGAGAAGCTCTTAAAATTTTCCAGAAGCCTTTGCGTCTTGGCTATGTTGCGTTTCATTGAATCCTCTCTTGCCTCGTATATCCCTTTAACATGGTTTGTGATTAAGAGTGAATCACTAAAAACTTTTAAATGACTCACTTCTAGACAAGTAGCAAGTTCCAAGCCAACTATGAGTGCTTCATACTCGGCCTCATTGTTAGAGGTAGGAAAATCAAATATAAGAGCATATGTGACCTCATTTCCACGTGGATCGGTGAGAATCAAACCCGCCCCTGACCCGTCGTTGCTTAACGCTCCATCTGTATATAACGTCCATGTATGTGATGTAAGATCAGCCAGCCATTATGGTATTGAACCTGTTATGTCTCCACACCCTTTATTGTTGACTCAGCGCCGATGTCTGCCAAAATTTGTCCCTTAACCGTTGTTCGAGGTTTATATGTGATGTCGTGTTCATCTAGCTCGATAGCCCATTTAGCTAGTCTTCTTGAATTTTCTGGTTTCAGCGGTACCTGCCTGATGGGTTGATGAGTGAGGACACATATGGTGTGGGATTGGAAGTAGCGCCGCAGTCGACGTGCTGTGTGAACGAGAGCGAGTGCCAACTTTTCGAGGGTTGGATGGTTGATTTCAGGGCCTTGTAGTGCCTTACTTACAAAGTAAATTGGCTTTTGGATGTGGTCTCTTTCCGTCATAAGCACATAACTAATTGCTTCACGTGTTGCTGCGAGGTACAATATTAGCTCCTCTTCGGGTGTTGGGATGGTTAATGCTAGAAGAGATTTAAGGTGTGCTTTTAATTCTTGAAAAGCTTCATCCGCTTCTTTGCTCCATCGAAAGTCTTTTTTATTCATACAGCCTTTAAGCGTTTTAAAGAAAGGTAAAGACCTTTCAGCTGACCGTGCTAGGAAACGACCAAAGGCGGCTAACTTGCCATTTAGACTTTGCACTTCAGTGATTGTTTGTGGTGATACCATGTCTATTATGGCTTTAACTTTATGGGGATTTGCTTCAATTCCTTCACTTGTGATCATGTGGCCCAAAAATTGACTAGTTTCGACACCAAAAATACACTTTTTTGGGTTAAGCTTCATGTTGATGCGTCGAAGTGTGAAAAATATTTCTTCAATGTCTAACATTAAGCTTCCTTCATTTCTGCTTTTTATCACCATGTCATCAACATATATTTCAATGTTACGACCCAGCTGTTTCGAAAAAAAACTTATCAACCAAGCGTTGATAGGTAGCGCCTGCATTTTTTAATCCAAATGGCATTTTTTCATAGCAGAATGTTCCATGTTCAGTATGAAATGTTGTATTCTCTTCGTCTTCTTTTGCCATTCGTATTTGATGATATCTTTTGTATGCATCAAAAAAACATTTGTATCTAAAACCATCTAGAGATTTAATTTTTTGATCTATTTATGGGAAAGGGTAGCTATCTTCTGGACATGCTTTATTAAGATTTGTAAAATCAATGCACATACGCCATGAGCCATCAGATTTTCGAACCATTACCGGATTAGATGTCCAACGCGAAAAGAATGCTTCCTTCAATATTCGAGCGTCCACGAGTTTTTTTACTTCTTCGCTAACGGCTATGTTTCGATCTTTAGCAAGCACACGCTTATTTTGTTTCACTGGGAAGGTGCGAGGATGTATGTTTAATTTGTGTTCGGCAAGATGGCGCGGTATTCCCGTTATATCAGCCGGTGACCATGCGAATATGTCGTTATTAGCACGAAGCATGTGTCGCAACTGATCTTTTAGTCGCGTTGGGAGCTCGGCACCGATTATCACTTGTTGGTCTAGATGTTCATCATTAACTATTACTCCCTTTTCTTTTTTGTTTCCTTCTTGTGTAAGCGTCGAACTTGTTTTTGGATCGTGCTCTCTCTTCCTAGAGATTTGAAAACATGTTTGGGTACTTGGAATGTCTCCTCTGACAGTGTCGATGCCTGATTGAATTGGGAACTTGATTAGAGCATGTAAGGTTGAAGCAATCGCTCCTAACTTCTTCATTCCTAGGCATCCCAATATCGCATTATAGGGTGATGGTACTTAAATGACCATAAATTCAATAACAATTGTTTTGCTACCTACTCCACGGTAGTCATACATGGTTAGGGGTAAGGTGATAACCCCTAACAGCCATAGTGACTGTCCTGCAAATCCAATCAGAGGTGTTGTGGGGGGCTGAAGAGTTGCTTTAAGTGTGGCACTTAGTTGTTGAAAGCAATGATGGTATAATATTTATGTTGAACTGCCACCATCTACGTAAATGCGGTGAATCATTGTACCTCCGATATCTGCTTTTATAACTAAGGATCATCTCCATTACGGTGAGCTGAGATTGGATCATGTGAAAAGAATGCAATCTCCTGAGTTTGTTGACCATGATTGTTTTGTGTCATAAGTGAACTGCCACGCCTCATACTCGTCATTAAAATTTTGTGTCCTGCCTTAGCTTCGACATTCAATTTTCTTGGCCATTCTTCCACATGTTTTTTTCCCACGATCGATTACCCCTGATGGGCCAGAGGTTTGGATGTTGTTTTGAGCCTTTGCTCCTTTCACGAGATGACTTAGACGTCCATTTCGGATTCATGCTTCAATTTCTTTTCGTAAATCAATGCATTTGTTTGTATCATGTCTGTGATCACCATAGAACTCACAATACCTTGTTTTATCTCGCTGATGCGGAGGAGTGTACATCGTGGCTGGGGGTCGAAGGATGGCCCTTCCTTCGGAGGTGGTATATATTTCAGCCGGTGTTTTTATCAACGGTGTGAAAATGGCTCTTTGATGGTTGCTTCGTTCAACATGTCGCGTGCCAGTTCGAGGTACATACTTGTCCCTTGATTTTTTGTGGAAATCCTTATAGGTTGAATTGGATCTGTTATCCGGAGATCCACGTTTTGCCTCACGAAGCCGATTTTCGTTGTTTGCTCTTCTACTCGGATGAAATTATTAGCTTGGTTATACAAGTCTTCCAACGACAGAGGAGGTCGAGCAATCAGGTCTTTGAAAAGTCTTCCCGGACGAAGCCCACTTATGAAAGCTCCGGTCATCATACCATCCGAATGATCCGTCATGTGTAATGTTTCTCTACCGAATCGTGCCAAATAGTCTTTCAATGACTCTTCCGGTCTTTGGCTAATTCCAAGTATCTCAGCTTGTGTTTTCTGGAATCGTCTTTGTTGCAGAAAATTAGCTCTGAATTTGCTACGCAACTGGTGAAAACCATCATACTTCCAGGTACGAGATTATCATACCAATATCTTGCAGCCCCACATAATGTTATATGGAAGAAACGACACCAAGCTGGCTCCGGCAGTTTGTGTACGTCCATGGTCCCCATGAACACCGTTAGGTGATCATCAGGGTCCGAAAGCCCATCGTATGTCCTTAGATTCATCGGTACTTTAAGCCCGTCAGGCATCTCGTAGTCACGAATTTGTTTGGAAAATGGTGATGCGACCAGGTCACGTACACTTTTTCCCGTTTCTTTGAACGTAAAAGGCTCGTTATAAAAGGTAGTGTCACTTCCGTGTTTTGGTTTCACGGTCCTACGAGGTTGTCGATCATTTGATATGTTTTCTTCCATCTCTTTTTGTCCTTGTGGGGCGGTGATTTCGCGATTTCTTTTTGGTGGTTGGTTGTTGGGGTTTCTGCCTTCCCCTTCCACTTTGTCGCTTTGTGTAGCTTCTTCCTCTGAATCGGAATGCCATGGTTCAATGATGGGTGGGTCGTCGTTAGGTTCGTCTAATATTTGTTGAGAAGTGATTTCTTTTCTTTTTGTGGAGAATGCAGCATACATGGCATTTATTTGGTTGAAGTTTTGGACCACGAAATGCATCACTGGGTCACTAAGATCAGGCTCGGGCTGGGATTGGTTCTGTATTGATGTGAGAGGATCATCTGATCCGACAAGATTTACAACAGGTTCGGGATCATTAGGTCCGTCTCCGAGTATGTGCACAGAGGTAATTGGGTCATCTCCGGCCATTGACGTTGTGGTTTAGTGTTTTTTTATATAAATATATACGTTTTCGGGTCCCACGGATGGCGCCAAAATGATGCTTCCGATATATGCAGGTTGAAAATGGAGCGGGAATCTTCTTCGCGTTCCAACCTGTTACCCTGGATCACTCAAAACACAAAGAATTCTATCGTTAGCACTACCCCGAGGTTGAACCTCGGGAGCAGGCTCCGATGCTTAAGTGAGCCATGTTTGTTGTTGTATATAAGTGGTTTGTATGTAGAGAGATTGATCTTACCTTATAAAATTGGTGGGTATTTATAGAGTGTGAATGTCTGATTAAGTTGGGAGATGACAAGGTAGGAGCTTCTGCTTGTATGGCTCCATGGAAAGTTTATATTAGTCTCTCCATGACTTATCAAAAGAAAGGAAGTTGATGTTTATGTGTATTTGATTTCATGGGAAGTTTATATGGTTCTTTCCATGCACACAATAGGTATGACTTTGGCAAAGTAATAGGTTGTGCGTATGGAAATTATATTTGACTTCTTCGTATATACTTCTTATTATCACACCCATGTAATGTTACCATACTATCCTCATTAGGGTGGAAGTAGGTAATTGATTTATTTTAAAGCAAATAAGCAGTTTGAAATGAGTAGGTTTGTGCGCCTATATTTTAAAAGTAGATAAATATACCCGCCAAGTGAAATAACAGTTTCTCATAAGCAGTTTGGTATTTTCTTATTTCAAACTTTTTATTAACGAGATAAGAATAATTAAATAAGCCGTCCCAAGCATCCCTTTAAAATTCTTATATGCGTATTCCATCTGATAGTTGATACGAAACAGATAAGCAATTTTAAGAATGTTGATTGCTTATCTAATTATTTGTGACTAGAGGCGGCAAAACGGGCGGGGCGGGTGGGCACGAGCACGGGCTAAAACCGGCACGGGCCAAAATGGGCATTGATGGGATAAATGGGCTACTAGGCGAAATTGTTTTTTTACGTTTTGGTCCATTTTTTACGTTTTCGTTCATTTTTTACGTTTCCGTCCGTTTTTTTTACGTTTTCGTCCTTTTTTTACAATTTCGTCTGTCTTTTACGATTTCGTCTCTTTTTTACGATTTCGTTCGTTTTTTTTACTTTTTCGCCCGTTTCTTTACGTTTTCGTCCGTTTTTTCGTTTTGTCCGTCTTTTTACGTTTTCGTTGTTTGTTACGATTCTCAATTTTTTTGCCGGTTTTCGGCCGTTTTTAAAGAGTTTTTTTTTTTTTTTTTTTTTTTTTTCCGCCTTTTTTTTTTACGAATTCGTCCATTTTTAGCGTTTTCTCCTGTTTTTTACGTTTTCATCTGTTTTTTTACGTTTTTGTCCTTTTTTTACTTTTTCGTACGCTTTTTTCGTTTTCTTCAGTGTTTTTCGTGTTCGTCTTTTTTCGTACGATTTCGTCCGTTTTGTACAGTTCGTACGGTTTTTTTTACGTTTTTGTCCGTTTTCGTACTTTTTTTACGTTTACGGACGAAAACGTGCAAAATCGGACGAAAACGAACAAAAATATAAAAACGGGCAGAAATGTATAAAACAGACAGAAACGTAAAAAACGTAAAAACGGACGAAAACGTAAAAAACGTACGAAAACATAAAAAAATGGATGAAAAGGTAAAGAAAACGGGGAAAAACATAAAAAAACGGACCCAGAAGAAATCGTAAAAAACCAGACGAAATCGTAAAAAAACAGACGAAAACGTAAAAAAGGGGCAAAAACGTAAGAAAACGGACGAAAACGTAAAAAACGGCCGTAAACGTAAAAAACCAGACGAAAACGTAAAAAACCAAACGAAAACGTAAAAAACAAACGAAATCGTAAAAAAGGACGAATACGTAAAAATACGGACGAAAACGTAAAAAACGGATGAAAACCTAAAAAAACAAGCGAAAACGTAAACAGCGAGACGAAATCGTAAAAAAGCTGACGAAATAGTAAAAAACGAAAGGAAATCGTAAAAATGGACGAAAACGTAAAAAACTAGACGAAAACGTAAAAAAAACAAGACGAAATCGTAAAAAGCGGATACAAAAACGTAAAAATATGGACGAAAACGTAAAAAGACGAGCGAAAACGTAAACGTCGAGACGAAATCGTAAAAAACCAGACGAAATCGTAAAAAAACAGACGAAAACGTAAAAAACGGGTGAAAACGTAAAAAAACAGACGAAATCGTAAAAATACGGATGAAAACGTAAAAAACGAGCGAAATCGTAAAAACTAGACGAAATCCTAAAAAACCAGACTAAATCGTCATAAACGGACGAAAACGTTAAAAAATGGGTGAAAACGTAAAAACGTATCAAAATGTAAAAAACTGACGAAAACGTGAAAACCCAGACGAAATCGTAAAAAAACGGGCGAAAACGTAAAAAACCAGGCGAAATCGTAAAAAAATCGGTCGCAAACTTAAAAAAACAAATGAAAACGTAAAAAAAGAGCAAAAACGTACAAAACGAGACGAAATAGTAAAAAAAAACACAAACACGAAAAAAAGGACGAAAACGTAAAAAATCATAGATAATAATCCGCGCTTGAAAGTTGGAAAAAGTGACGGGCAAAACAACAATTAAATAAAGAAGATCCGCCCGGTAGCCCATTTAGTGTTTTACATGTGCACATAAGCGCCCATTTGATGTTTTACATATGCCCATAAGCGCCCATTTGATGTTTTACATATGCCCATAAGAGACCATCAATAATAATTAATAGGCAAAAAGTGCCCCCTAATTTTAAAAAAAGTTCACAAAAGAGCCCATGAATTACCATATGGGCAAGATTTGCCACCTCTATTTGTGACTGAATTAAGATGTTAACAACTACTTATACTTTAACGTATTTTAAAAAGCAAGGAGGTTATAAGTCTTGGTGCTATCAGACTTCGATAATCAGACTTCACATGTTGTTATTATTCACCACTCGGTATGAATGGAACAAAGGTTCGGGACAGAAAGTAACCAAAAGAATATATCAGAAACTGATTATATTGAACGATTGAATCATTGTTGTTGATTAAAGAAATCCTACCTATTTATACTAGGTGAATCGGTCCCTTTGATGAAGAGGCATACCGATTCCCATAAAGTAAACGACACAACTTTTCCTACTGCTGTAACCCTACACTAAACGGTTTATACCGTTACCTTTTGGACCCAGCCCAATTACAATTTGGGTTTACAGATTTCTAAACTAAATACATAATATATACTAAAATACCCTTAACTTTGCTTTTATAACATTAAGGTCCAACATTCTCCCCCTAATGTTATAGACGGCAATCTAGTCTTCTTCACTTAACTTCACAGCAATGTGGGTTTTTCGTCTTCTGAGATGAGAAGTGCTTCTTGCTCTTTGTCTTTCTTCTTGTCTTTCCATTTCGTGCATTCATTCGCTGTATTTTCTGCTTTCTCATCTATTGCTGTTTCGAATGGGGTCAATTTTTTCACAACCACGTAACTAACACATGAAATAGGTCATTTAATATTTTACTGTATTCATTGTATTTACAATCATCTTCAATTTTGATGTCCCTTCATATTTTTATGTCTTTTTAATAATAGAATTAAAATATTAATGAACATTAAAAAATAAATTGCTATATCCACTTACAATTTTCTCCTACTTATCTTACTGCCAAACATAAAAATGATAAATAAATTTCATTATTTCACTTTCTTCATCTCATCGAGTCACTTTTTCAAATGCATTAATCACATTAGTATGATGATTTGTAAGAATAAATTGTAGAAGTGTATATCATTTTCCTAAGGCTGGATGGAGTGGTGTTACTAAACTCATCATTCACCTCAGCGTCACCTCAGTTTTTTCTATTCTCTCACTTCAACTTACTCACTCACTATTCAACCGTAGTAGTCATCACAAACTCAACTTTCATTAAATACTCACTTTATATAAAATATATCCCACAAAATACAAACCAAATAAAATACATTAAAAAAACACAATTTTAAACTCACGGATAGTGAGTGACTCACCACTCACACGTGAGTTGCGTTGGATGAAGCGGCAAGTAACTCGTGAGTTCCAAAATTCACTCGTGAGAATGGTTGAAACCTAACCTAAAATAAAAAAGGAAATGCAAGAAGGACAAGTACTTGTACTCACCCCACGTGATCTAGCATTATTTGTGTTTTGCTCTATTATTTTATACAAAGTACTTTTTTTAATGTATTTTTGGTTTTAAAAAGCATGTCATGGTGTCGTTAAAGCCTCGCAAAGGCACGAGCCGTGACCTTCATGCTACGCAATAGATCAATATGTCCGCTTATGGCGTGACGTGAGATGAAAAGTGTAAAAATGTGATAAGGCGTGATGTGTGGAGGCTTTTTTAGAATTCAATTTCGATAACAATCATTTTTTTATATAGGAAAAAGATTACATGTAAATATAATTTTTTGAATTTATTGCTTATTATGACACTTTTTGTAAACTCAATATATTTGAAATATGATATAAATACATAAATTTATAAATATTTTCGTATTTTGTTCCGCTTTATGTCACGCCTTAAAAAACGTCATGGCTCGCTATGGCTCCTAAGTCGTGAGGCTTGACGATGCCGCCACGCCACACCTCACGCTATTTACAACCTTTTTTACATTATCTATTATTCCATTTTCTTCTTCTTTCTACTTCACCATTCTATACGAATAACCAGCTCCACAAGCTAAAAACTTGTTTGCGATTTGATTTTGAGTTTCAATTTAGATAAGAAAAATGGTTTTCTAAAGAGCAAATTACAAATATATGTGAAATACTAAAAAAATTACACTACAACTTTTTTGGGTGGGGGTACATGCCCACCGTGCCCCCTTTAGCTCCGCCTTTGGGCTTAACATAAAGCTTATTTAATAAACAAGTTCGACTAAACCCACGAGCCTAAGCGAGCTTTTACATTACTAATAATATATTACTTCATTCGTCTCAAAATAATTGTCACTGGCAAAAACACAAAGTTAAAAAAAAAACATTATTATTACAGCTTTATATTCCTTTCTTTTTTGCACAATGACATTGTAACCCTTAACAAATTAAAAACTTGTGGTATGTCCATATTGCAACTATAGTCTTTACCTTTTTGAAAGTGTAAGTGTCCTTGTGGATAACTATTAGTGTGAATATCGTCTAACCTAGAATAAAATGACTAAAATGCTCCAAAGTGAAAGACATAGTCTCACTGAAGTCAAGTGCATTTTAGTCGTTACACTTTAAGGCAGGGACGAAATTCGCACTAAAAGTTTTTCACAAGGACGATGCTTGCACCTTCAAAAAGGTAAAGATTGTGCATGCAATTTGTTCATACCACAGAGACGATTTTTGCAAATTAATTATTAATTAATTTAAAACCTTTTTAAAGTTTGTAATAAAAAACTCAAATAAAGTTAATATGGTAAACATGATCTATATTCGGTATTTATTTTTAGAGGTGAATACATCTTAAAAAGAAAATATGGTTAATTAATATGAGACGGAAAGGGTATTAAGTTTTTTAGATTATTAAGCACTAAAATTATATTCCAAAACACTTTTAAATTTTGTTAGCCCGTATTATGTATTAGTCCATGTTATGTATTATTATTATTATCATGTATCGGGCTTAAGCTCGTCTCTAGAACACTCCATGTAATCCTATATTAGGAACCGGTTTATGAGAATGATGATCATCATTCTCATAAACTGAATGATCATCATTCTCATAAACCGGTTCCTAATATAGGATTACATGAAGCGTTCTAGAGACGGGCTTAAGCTTGATAATAATAATAATAATAATAATAATAAAACATAACATGGACTACTACATAATATGGGCTAACAAACTCTAGATTTAGAAAAAAATTTACTCTTAAACAAACCAAGCTCAAGCTCCTCTATATCTACTCGGAGTGGTGTCTCAACTCACGAGTGAAGAGCATAGTTCCAAAACAACAAAAACACTCACCGGTGAGTGAACAAAGAAATAGGGTATGAATGGTACGTCACTCACCATTGGTGAGTGGTAAAAAAATGTGATGTTTTTAATATTTTTTTAATTTGTTTGTGAGAGTGTGAAGATATTTAGTTAGGTATATTTGGTATAAAGTGAGTATTTTAATAAAAGGTGAGTGATTGGTGACCTAAATAGGTGAAAGTTAAGTGTGAGTGAGTGAAAGTGAGAGGAGAAAGAAAGTTGGGGTGATGCTGATGTGGATGGTGAGTGGGTTGCACCACTCCCTTTAGCCTAATATTGAACGAGCCGAGCTCAGGTTCGGCTTGTTACCCGCCTACTAAGATAGAGATATGGAGGAAAGGATATATCGTGTATGTTTGGTGAAATAGGCTGGGGCTGGAGCTTAAGATCGGTTTGCAGCTGGGGCTAGGGCTTATATTATAAGCCGAAATTGATATTTGTATTTTTGTAAAACTGTTTAGCAAATGAGCTGGAGCTGGAGTTTATTATTGCAAAATTACTAAAAATACATAATTAAATGAAATTTTAGTATATGTTAGATATTTTTATGGGTAAATAAGTAATTTACGATTTAAAACCCCGATCTAAAATTGTTTTATGGGGTTGATGGTTATAAAAACTTATGACTTACAACCTTTTTTAATAAAACTACATAACAAACGAGACTTACTTTTAAACAAAATTTATTTAAAAAAAACTAAACCTGAATAAACTTTAATAAACCCGGGTAAACCTCTCACCGAACATAATTGGATTGATGAGGGTAGGGCTGTAATCGAACCGGACGGACACGGACGAAGGTGTGTTCGTGTCCGTCCATTTAATTTTAGCCCGTCAAATAAACGGACACGGACGCGTAATCGGACGAAAATTTTTGTTCATGTTCGTTCATTTAGATTTGAACTTGTTCATGTTCGTTTATGTTCGTTCATTAATGAGTTAAACGAACATAAACGGACAAAAAATGAACGTAAACGGACATAAACGAACGTAAACGATATAATCGAGCATAAACGATATATACAAGTTAACAAAAATTTGCAATATTTGATATGTTAATCAAATGATATAATCGAGCATAAACGAACGAAATAATCGAGCGTAAACGAGCGAAATAAACGAACGTAATCGGACGAACATAATCGAACGAAATAATCGAACGTTCACGAACGCTAATAAACGGACGAAGCGTGTGTTCATGTTCGTTCATTTAACTAGACGGACAGAAAATCTTGTTCACGTTCGTCCATTTAATAAATAAGCGCACATAATCGAACATCTTACCGCACGGTTCACGAAATGTTCACTGAACGTCCGGTTCGTTTACAGCCCTACCATAAAGCTCATTTTTATGTGAACTCTTCAACTGGTGAGATAAAGACACGAAGGAAAGGTAGGTTATAAAAGACCCCTCAAAAAAATACCAATTGTATCCTTATGTTTTTGCTTTTATTTTTTTTTTATTTTTTAGATTTTTTTTATATTATAAAATGTGAAACGAAAATTGAAACAAAAAATATAAAGTTATGACCAAGTCAAATTCAAAAAAAATAACGAACTGATAAAAAACTGTGTTGTATTATAAATAGAAGACAAAATAAATGAGTCGTATTTAATTTTTCTTTTTTGTTTGAGTTGATACCAATATCGTTTTTCAATTATCAAATAGTATAGAGGGTAACGTTGGAAAAAACTTCATTTGTCCTTTCAGAGCACTTGACTACAGATATTGTACCGTTTAAAGGTAACAAGATCTTTAACCCGCGCTTCGCTGCGGAGCGCGGGCTTAAAACTTGTTGGTTCATTTTAAAAATCAACACGTACGATTGAAAAAATACTGATCCATTGCGTAACTGAAGCGATGATTGATTTACGAAACTGGAGATGTTCAAAAAGGTGTATTATGGTCCACCCACTTGGTTGCTCTATTTCAGGAAGGGCAAGGGGTATTGCTGAGAAGATTACGTTGTCTGGGGGTGTTCCTGCAAACACTATGTTTCAGTGTTAGAAAATGACATGAGTGTGTGCATGGAAATGCATAATGAGCGTTTGTATAAAGATGCAGTTTGATTTTGGTCAATAAAATCTGGTTTAAATGTATGATAGCCCATTTGTGGGCTTATGAGATGACTTGATTTCAGTTTATACTGCATGGGTTCACACTTTCTGTTTAGTTTCAGACTCTTGGGTTTGAACCTTCATCTCAGATATTTTACAGAAAATATCAGCTCTATTCTCACTTTTCATTTCAGGATTTTTCTCAAAAATACCTCCTAACATCTAGGTACTTAAAATACCTTCTTAGAGTCATAAATTTATCGACGTCCATTTGAACGGTAGCTGTTATAGCTGGATACAGTTTATTTCTTAGAGCCTTTGGTTTCTGTTGGTACCTTCTATGTGCCGTACCTTGCGTTACATCTTAAAAAGCGTAACTTAAAATTGCATACTTATCTACTGCTAAATTGTCATTCAAGGTCTCACTCCTAAAATTCTAATTCACAATTACATAATTCACAATCAGTGTTTGGACGGATGGATACATATCGACCCAGTAATAAAAAACATCATAGTAAATTATAGAGAAGCTTTAACATATTTTGTAATTTTCGGGTTATGAAACATGTGTTAATAATATGTCTATGCTTGTTCTAATAATGTGTTAATGTGTTTTGTGATTTCATAAATATTTAATAAATTTATGTGTTTGTAGTAGATTAATTTATGCTATGGATTGTATGCTTGTTTTCTGTTATCTCGCTTTGTCGACAGAAAAAGGGTATAAAGATAAGCAAATAAATGGCAAATACAGTTAGGCAAGTCAGTGTGAAATGAGTATTTTTTGTAAATGCAGATGGATGCAGATATAATTGCTTATGAAAAAGAGAAGTAGATTAATTTATATTATTGATTGTATGGTTGTTTTCTGGTATCTAGCTATGTGAACAGAAAAAGCATATAAAGATAAGCAAATAAATGCCAAACACAGCTAAGTAATTCAGTGTGAAATGAGTAGCTTTTTGAAAGTTTGTAGACTGAACTGTTTTGGATTGAAAGAGGAATGGGACAAATGCTTTACAGTAAAGGCATGTGGGTTTTTTTTTGTGGTCAGGGTGTTTTGCAAAATGCTTATTTAAAGGGAGTTGAGTGAGTGTATTTTGCATTGCTAGCTAAGAAAAAACACACTCAATGGCAGCATTACCAATTTGTGATGAGCTTCGCAATAGTGCTAGGAAACTGGATTGGGAGTCGCAGTTTATACTCCGCTGTCGTAGGGAAACTGCTGCGGATTTGAGACTGGCTAGAGAGATAAACGCATTGTGTGCTCGTGTGACTGCTATTGTTGATGAAAGAGAGCGGTTTGTTGATGAACTTGAGCTGTTGTCGGGAAGGGATGTGCCAGATAAGATGGCTGCTTTTATGAAGGAGGTTCAGGGTAAGGATATTCCAAACCTGCTACAGTTGCAAATAATTGGTAGGGAGTTTGAGCTGAGGGCTAAAGAAAAAGACATTTTCATTGAGAAGCTGAAGGGGAACTTGGATTTCTGAATGCTGATGTGTTTTGTGTGTTTGTCATGTGTTAGACGTGTGGAGATGGTGTGTTTAGTGTAAGATAAAGTTGGAGTATGGAAATAATGCCCTTTGTGTAAGCTAGGTCTGGGCTAATTTGTATTTTATGTTGTGTGTTTTAAATCTACTGTTGTATAATCTTGTGTGTGCAAGTGGCCTGTATCTGAGAATGAATCGAGTCTGTTATTTAAATGTTGTCAATCTGCCTTTTTTTTGGTTTCTACTTGGTCTATACAGCTCATATTATAGATGTTTAAATTTAGTGATGGCGTAACATTTGTTCTGTATACGCGTTATGGAATCGTTTTGTGCAATTCTTTTGTGTGATATTCGAGTCAATAAACATGTATATATTAAATGCTGGTGCTTTAGAATGCAAATGATAATATATACCTGACATGCTTGTAGCTTCGTTTGTCGAATGTGTAGTTGTTGGAGTCGTGGTTGTAGCCAATTGAGTAGCCACATTCTTGTTTTTGCTGGTCGATTCATTAATTATTTGACCTGATCATGTTGCCAATTTAGTATTCTCATTTTTGTGGGTCTATTTTTAAAAGATAATAATGCAGTTTCTACAGAAGTAACTGAAATTAGAACGTACCCGTGTTTCGTTTTTCTGTTGGCGGGTTGATGTCCAGAATGTCATTTACTATGAATCGTCCAGCTCCTTTTTGTGTAGATGGATCAAACTCGATCTGGAAGATGTGTTTTTCACCAATTGTATTCACCATTTCAACTGGTAATTGAGATGTATCTGTGGGTTCGTATTTTTGCTTCAGATATGAGCAAGGATGACCAATGATCTTTTGACCAGCGGCGGTGAAAAAAGTGAATTCTGCAGTTGCCGTTCCATCAGCTGCTGTAACTTTGAAATTGTACCTGTTTATTTTGATGAATTATTAATGCTGATAAAAAATGGGTATTAGAAACGTTAATTTTGTTTGTAGGAATACCTATATGTTGGTGGCTCCTGTTCCCCGTGGTCTTCGCACGTGTTGACTCCATTTCTTTTTGTCGAAGCTTTGCTACACTGGCTACATGATGCGTAGCTCCAACTTCTATTGCTGTTCAGGCTTGTGATCATTGCCTCACATGTAAAGCGCACTCCCTGCAGCAAATGTACAATTGGTGATTGTTATAATCGGTATATGTAAAGTGTTTATCTCTTCCTTTTTTTTTACAAACCTTGAAGGTTGTCGGGTTTTGTTGCAGCAAGGTGTACAGCGTTTGTCTGTTACGTGTCTTCTCTTGTTCTGGGTCATCATACCGGTACTTAGTAACTTGAAGAGGTGGATTGAGACTGTATTTGTCTTCGAACCTGAGTCGCATTATGGTTGTATATTAGTTCTACATTGTGTAAACATATTTATGTTCTGCGAATGTGAAATATTAGATGTCGCTTACATTTTGTACGCATTTTCAGCTTCTTGGTTCTTTGGATTTATGTAATAATAAGTCGCAGGAGTAGCTGATAGCTGTACATCTGTATATGTGGTATTTGTAATCAATATTACATTTCAAGATTTTAGTGTGTTAGTTACAGTGGTAAAACGTACCTCTATATTTTGTCACGCGGCAGGAGCTAACAACAATGATAATTGGAGGTGGTAATTTTTCAACCTCTTCTTTATTAAATTGGGTAGCAAGATCATCCCACATGGTGAACTCAACAACATTTCCACTGCATCAGAAGAGCTACGTGTGTGAATTAACTGTACATTATAAAGTGTAATAAAAGCAAATAATGTAAGTCAGTAGGAAAAACTTACTCCAAGCTTTCAATGTCTACTTTTCTGCGATACTTCTGACGACCGCTCGCATCTTGAAAAGGCGTGATATCACTGATAGAGCGGACACGACCTAAGTAGTCTGTTCGGTAGTAATGTTAGGAACGGTAGTATATACTTGTTTTGGAGATTTAAATTTCGTGTATGTTACCTGTTAGTATTGGATATATCATCTTTGAATCTTGTTTGTCTTGATAAGGAACCCTCGACGACAGCTGATTGTATGATATGAGTTCAAAATGATGTTCTGGAAACTCAGACTCTTTTCCAGGCAGAACTTGAAAAGACGTTATTTTTCCGAATTTCAAGCTTATTTTGTTTCCTAGCGTCTGCTGGTATGGCTTAGTGTTTTCACAGATAAAATTTGAGATCCTGTACACCGTTTTTAGTTTCAGCAGTTGGTCAAAATAGGTGAGGCTTCTGAGGTCCATGGTTGCCTGTATCGCAGTATTCTGCAAACAGTTTTTCAAAATTTTTATACCATGGCGCATTAATGACTGCAGTAAGCAAGATGTTTTTAGGTTTTGTTTGTTTACCTCTCTCTGTCAACTAGAATGCAGCAAAATGCTTGTTCTTTCATATCTGGAATGCTTTTGGAGATCCATTTCCGATATACTTTTGCTTCTATTATGCAATCTTCTTGTCCAACTTTTAGAGATGCAATAGCTTTGTTTTTTTTTATACCCCGACATCTTTTGGGGGATGAATGGCCTACAAATAACAAATTAGCAGTTTAGTGAAAATAATGAGGTAAAAAAAGCGTGTATAAACTGAAGAAGAAAAACTGAGTTTGCTACTGGGGTACATAGACACATACATTTAACAGCAGTGTAGTTACATAAATACATATATTTAACAACAGCAGGGTCTAATTAGCATTTTGAATAATGTTTTTATAAAGTAGCTGATAATAACAATAGATTAGTTAGAATTTTTTTTCTATCTGTGGTTTCATAATTTGTTTTAGAAATCTAATGCCCAAAATGGTCAAACGCGTTTATCTTAAGAAGCAGTTTAATAGTGGCTGCAATGATAATATGTGTTTTTCTAAAGAGCTAGTATGATAAGCGGTGTCTAATGTAGCGGTTTTATCTGTTTGTTTGTTAGCAGATTGTGATATTGGCGCGGCTAGACTGTTGTTTGTTTTCTACGCTTTTGAGGAATTGTTTGTAGGTGATGTTTTTAGTGGTGTGTGGTTGATCGCCGTCTTGTGGATTAATCAAATTTTCAACCCTGTCTGTGATGTTGCTCTTGACAAGCTACATAGAACTGGACCTTGGCTAACCCTGGTTCGGGCCAGTATCGCCAATCTTGGAAAGAGACTGTCCTTGACTTTTGTTTATAGTCATGGCATAACAAAGTTTAATAGGAAATTGTGTACGTTTGAAGGTGAATGAAAGGCTGGGATCTTTGTGTGTAAGTGGAATTATGTGTATGAAGACTTTTTCACCGGCTCTTGTTCCTGTGATAATCTGTGCCTCAATCAACCTTGACATTATAGATATGACTATCATTCTGGTTCTGTTACATAAACCTCCTAACAGATTGACATTTCTAAGCAACATAATTGGCGATCCCACCTTTAGCTGTAATTCATGGGGCGGGAAACCGGGAAATGTAATGGTGTTTAGGTATTTCATTGGGTAAAGCATATCTGTTTCGTTTATTTCTCTGCCCAGTGGAATAGCTTCGTCTCTACTTAAATATGTTTTCGTCACACCTTCAACTGAGGATAGAATCCTAGCGTTGACAGCATCTGCAGTGTCATTCTTCGGACACACTATTGCTTTTTCCTGGAAAGCACTTGCAGTTGGTGTTTTTAGTGTGGCTTCATCGTAGATGAAATTAATGAGTTCTGATAATGCCTGTTCACTGGGGTTAATACAATATTGTTGTGGAACTGTGATCCAAAAGGTGTCTTCATTGTTATCTTTGTCAGGCTCGCCTACTTCATCGTTGCCTACATCAAGAAGCCATTTTGCAAATTTGGATCGTTCCCGTTCATCGTTACTTATAGCAGACCTGAGAAGCCTCATATTTTGTTTGAGTGTGCAAATTCTAAAGTGCAACCATAAGTAAGACTCGGCAATGGAAGCATGGATCAATTCTTGTTTTGCAGCACCTTTTTTTACTGGCAAGGTTTGCCGAAAGTCGCCTCCCAAGATGATTGTTTTTCCTCCAAAAAGTGTCTCAGGTGCATTCATCAGATCCCTAAGTCTTCTATCCAACGCTTCAAAACAACGCTTATCATTCATCGGAGCTTTATCCCAAATAATATGGTTGGTTTCAACTAACAAATTTCCTAACTGACTGTGTTTTTTGGCGTGACAAACAGACTCGTCTGTCAACTCGAGTGGAAGCTTAAATCTAGAGTGGGTTGTCCGCCCAGCAGGTAGAAGCAGAGATGCGATGCCTGATGAAGCTACAGCCAAAACAATTTTTCCTTACGATCTAAGAGAGCTAATGATTGTTTTCTAGAGAAATGTTTTCCCTGTTCCACCATGACCATACACAAATAATAATTCCTGCCTACTTTGTTCAGATGCGTTGATAATCAGGTTGTATATTTCTTTCTGATCTTCATTCAGTTTTGGAACCAAAAGGGCAGTCTCTTGCATGAGTGCGTCGCGTTTGTAATTTTGTTCCTCCATAAGGAGCTTGTTCTTTAGATCTTTAAGCAGCCGCTCTGAAGGAGATGGTAACCCAAATTCTTTCACAGATTTCCCAAACCCATTCAGTATTGTTTCCAGCTCATACAGAATATGGTCTTGTAACTCAGGAGTGTTAACATGATAGTTCACAATGCCCGTTGCTTCTGATATTTTGGATGGGATGTCATCTTGCATTGCTTCCTAATGTTTTCTCCACAACTTAGGTGGATCTGACACATCAAAAAGAGTTCTCAATTGTGCGGATGATGCTGACACACCCGACTCTTCAAGGGCGATGTCCCACTCTCTGTCATCACCAAGTAGACCTAACGCTTCACATGCAGCCCGATAAGTTAGGAGTATTTGACCATTAACAGTTCGTACTTCGATTGGGGATTTACATCCTTTCTGATGGGACAGCAGCATCCGAAAGTAGAAAAGGTCACCCGAGTTTGGATGAACGTAAGTGAGTCTTCCAAGGGACTTCTTTGTTCTCACCACCCTTCGGTGCCAGCTTTTTGAGTCTGAATACCATACGAATTCAGAAGGGAAGTCCAGGTACGTTAGATGTCTGCCATCAGTGTGTTCATTGTTGTACACATACCATTCGGTTAGTGTTGTTTTCTTCCTATCAGGCAGGTTAACGATTACGTCTAACCTGTCTCTTTCACGAAAATTGACACGTTGCATGTTTTCCAAATGCACATTTAGAATCTGCACGGCTGGTTCTCTACGATGAATAGGATACTCAAAAATTCTCCAGCAAGCTTCAAATGGACAAATAAAACGGCCGTCAACGTAATTTTGTATCTCGTCTACTTGAATGTGTCTCTCGCTAGTTGAAGTAGATGCGTCTTCAACCGATTTTTCAATTTTCCCAAGAATGCGGTCAGGTCCTTTGGAAATGTATTTGAAAAGATACTTAATCAACATGCTCCAACCACAGTACTCAACATTTATGTGAGCGCGAAAAGCTAAACAGAGTATACGATTATATGGAACCACGTTACAGTTGTCTAGTCTTGATTCACCTTTCATAATGTGAACTTGTGTCTGTCTTCTTCGGTAGTGCGTGTGGCCATTGGTGTCAAAAAATGTCTTGTGATTGTACATCTTTGGAAAATGCTTGTTACAGATTCCTTTCTCAGTACACGATGCACTTGGATTTGCAACGCCACAGGGTCCATGCATCATTAGCTTCGACACGACTTTATATCCTTCTGGATCTTCCACGGGATCAGGCAACTCAGCAGAAATGTAGTCGTCAATCTGAGATGCATCTTGTATTTTGCTACTCGAATCAACCCATAGCAGTGTATGACAATGCGGTAAACCTCTTTTTTGGAACTATATTGTATACAAAACTGCATAATAACAATAATAATAGAAGTCAGCCATTAAAAGCGATAACATTGTAATTAAAATAAAGAATAAGCGGTAAACATAACCGGATGAATCTTACATGCAATGACAAAACCAAATGGCCTTTCAAACTTCAAAAAGTTGATGAAATCATTAACCTTTTGTTCAAACACTCTACATACAATGTCTGCCATGTCGGTTGGTGTAAGTTGTGGATATTGTGACATGTAGCGCTTTATTTCTGGCCATTTAACATTACATGTGAAAGTAATAAAAAATTGCTGGTTTCCCAAGGATCTACAAATAGTGAGTGCATCGAGATAATGACTGTACATGTATCGAGGCCCTCCAGTAAACGTTCTTGGTAACATGATCATTGATCCAACCTGTATTCCTTCACGATCACCTTGCGAAATTGCGTCATACAAACCTAGCAAGTAATCAGATCGAAGATCATTTTGACGCTTGCGTATAAAGTCCAGGCGACTCTGCTCAATTGCACAGAAGGCTGCAACAACATATTGCTGAAACAAACGGCCACATCTGAAAATAAGACCAAATCCTTTAACTCGTGGGTGCAACTGATATTTGTAATACGCGTTCATTGTGACTTTTTTACCCTTACCGCTACCATCTCTGGGCTTCAAAACTAACTCCGGATAGAATCCCGGTTCACCGAAGACAAACAACAAAGGAAACTGTAAAGACATATATGATTGATGTAGTTTGTTAATTCTCTGAGGATGACCGCCTCTGAACTCAATGATTACATCAAAGTCTGTCCGACTTTTTGGCCCATCTTCAAAAACTATCCCTCCCAAAACATCAGAAGTTGGGAATTCATATCCACGGGCACCACCCTTGTTATAAAGTCTAATTTTGAAGCTTGGTATTTCACCTGCATTGTACCTGTCACGTGCTGTTCTAAAGAGCCTCACCAAACCATTATGTTCATTGAGTACATGTATCAGGCCTTTAACAATTTCGGGGTTTAAAGTGTCTTCGTTTTGATGTCTAAAATTTCGCAGTCTGTTAGCAACCTTCGCGTGCGTGTCATAAATATACAGCTGTAGAAACCGTGGATGGTCAATCTTTAGACAAAGGGCTGCTGCCCTACAAATATAAAGTCACTACAAGAATGAATAATTTTCTTCTTGTTTTTGTTGCTGATGAAGGACTTCATGATTCCTTTAATTTAAATTTATTGTCCCTTTAATTTAAATTTATCGTCTAATATGCTCCATAAAATGGGTGTTTGTTAAAAGCTGTTGAATAAATAGAGGAGGATCAGGCGTTGGAGCCATATATATTTTTCCTCCTCCACAACATAGATGGTATTTAGCTCGTCTACCATAGTTGTTATTTTTAAGCCGCTCGTTATACCAAAATAGACAACCACAGTGGTGACACTGCTGGTTACAGTCACCTAAATCTATATAAGAAGGTGTTAGGTCTGTAAAAAAATTATACCTTCATTGTGTGGAGACATAAGATCAATAGTATTTGAACTATCTCCCCGTGCGTGACCCTGATACACATTTTCGAGTCTGTTGTTTAGAAAAGGTATGATAGCGGGTCTAATAACGTAATCCGTAACATTTAAACATAAATATGCATGGTTAACGGGTGCTATTGCAGAAGGCGAACCAACTTGACGCCCAACACCTGACATAACATGAACACTAATACATGAGAATGGCCGATAAAATGGTGACTATAAAAGAAAAAGTAAACGGAAGATATAATAACCTGCAGCCCCACCAGTTGCTGTTTAAATCTGTCGATCTTCTGTGGTTTGCCGATCAAAGGCCTTGGACCCCAAATTTCTAAAACGTTCAAAAACTCTTGAAAGAGGCACCATCGTTGTATCCAACACATCATGGGTCTCAGTTGACGAACGCATACTCACATTTCGTCTGTCTCCCGAAACAGTAACACGATGATCCTCATGATTATCCAACACCTCATGGTTCTCATTTGACAAAGGCGGGGTGACATTTCCCCCAATACTAACTGTGTCAACATCCGGGCGTGACAATTCCCGCCTATGACCGCTTTGTTGAAAGGCAAAACTGTCTCCCGAAACAGAACCACCATCACCCTCATCCTCATCAGGATGTATGCAATCTATATGACTCATGATTTCATCCAAAAACCCACAAACTAATTTGAAAACTAATTTCAACGTTGACAATAATCGAGAAAGGGAAAATAGGAATTTAAAGGCGAAACCTAATAATCCTAAACTTAAAAACTAAGAGTCAAAGGATTGATTAAATTCAGAAACCTACGAATCAACAACCGGAAAAGGGAAAATAGGAATTTAGAAAGAAAACCTAATAACCCTAAACACACAAACTAAAAATTAAAGGATTGATAGAACCACAATATCAATACAAAAAGAAACGAAGATCGATACAACATTTAATCAACAAAGTGGAACAACAATCCAGTAACACTACTTTGAACAAAGAAGTACTTTGAACAACAATCCGAGAAATCACAAACTTAATCATCTATTTGGAGTGTAGCTTGTTAAAATCAGTCATATGTTTATGTAATTCTATAAGCTCAAGTTAATTAAGTCATAAGTGATAACCTAAAAAGATTTTTTAGTTTTCAAAACCAAGCCGATAACATCTTCACCGATCACAAAAAACAGTTAAATGCAATGCACAGACCCATAAAGTGAAAACCCCTAATTTTTTTTCTATAGATTTGAAGTATCGATTCATGCGAAATCTAAAAACCAAAACCAATCCCTTTCATAAGCACACAAAAAAGTAGGTAAAAATAACTAACCTGATGATTTTTCAATTAACAATGTGGTCTTGGTGCTCCTTTACCTCTACCGCCTCTTGTAGCACATCTGGTGTGTGTATGTGTGTGTTTTTCTTGACACCGCTTGGTTTGTTTGTTTTTTCTAAAATCGGGGATGGTGTGGGAGGGTAGATATCATATGTGAGAGCCACGTGTTTGGGGGTAAGTCGGGAAAAACCGGTCCGAACGGGGTGTAGAACCGGACCGGAAAAAAGAAAAGGAAAACCGGCATTAAATGATGTCTCGGGAAGGCAATCTCACTCTTTAATATAAGTGTATAATAAAATACTATGCATTGGACCTCATCAATAAATGTAGTGATGTACCCTTTGTATGGTAGCGTTTTTGAGCTTCATGCATTTAATTACACATGAAGTACTTGAACAAATTTATTAATAATGTTTTAAAACTCGGGCTGATTTGTTAGTTGAATTGATTGAACCGGAACTGTTGCGTCACCAGAAGCAGGTTTGAGAAAAAACACGATCACCGGTCGGGTCGATTAGTAAATTGTTCAATACTAAACTAGGGATGGAGCTTGATCTTGATTACATGAGATCCACAAAAGGTGTGAATTGGCGTGAACACCTTGACGTCAGGTGACCAGTCATTGTCCACCTCACAAGCAATAGCTCCGGCAACTCTCCTGACCCAGTGGGGCACCAATTGAAGTAGGAAGAAGCCGAGACTCGGACTCTTAACCTTTTATCCACAAATCTCTTTGATAGGCTTATGGGTTTTTCGTATGTTCCTTAGCCAAAGCCCTTTGGTCCTTGATTACATGAGATGAAACAACATTTTTCTGTGCTATTAGCTTCATATATTTCCGCTATCTTTTTTTTCTTCCAATAATCCGGTTATAAAAAGTTTGTTTATTGCGAATTTATGACCATCATGTGCAATATTGCTATTAAAGTTTTAGCTAGCATATCAAGACAGCTAAAGTATCTACGTATGATCTGTCAAGTTACCCCACATGAAGTTTACATGGATTTTCATGTTTCTTACTGAAAAAAACATAAGTACACATTCGCATAGTTCTTTGTTAGCTCAGTAACACACAATAAGGAAACAGACATCAATGTGAACTAACTCCATGTCTTAACCGTTCAAGTTACTATATGATGTCCACCGCCGCACACAAAATCAAACGGGTAAAGCATTTTTCAAAAGAATGGCGTGGCCGTTTGCACCTAACAGAATTTTCAAGACCTCTCACATTTTAGTAATAATAGTGATAAGTCGTTGCCCACTAGGCCACCTCCGAGTGGTTTTTATGTATTTATAGTTTTTTTTGGCAACCATGGTTTCTGATTTTTTTCGCCTACTAATTCACGAGGCTTGAACCCACCGCCATACAGATTCAAATCAGGTAAAGTCATTCCTTTTCACAAGGTTGACTAGATTCAGGTTGTTGGCACCTAACACTTCACACATTTTAATGACAAGAATTTTACCGCTAGGCCCATAAGGGGGTTTCCATGTATTATTATGACGTGGAGAGATGGAAGGATCCATGGTAGTAAATCATTAAGCGTGTTATAATGTAACCAACACTGGTATAAATTATCTATGTTGCTAGACTTGAAGATGTATTACTTTTTGTGCATTAACTTTCATTGTGTTAAACAGCCTTCAAATTTGGTGAACCTGGATGTGGTCCATATGTGTAGCTATAGTTATTGTAGTGGTTATTAGCTTTGATTAAGATGATTAAACCTCAGCCATAGCATGACATTATTGGCATGAGGGTAGTTGTGTTAATTGACATATTATGATATAGCCAGGTTTAGATAACTTTGTGTTTTACCTGAAAAAAGTTAAATATAAAACTAGCTGAAAGGGGAAAGGATCAAACTGTTGTTTTACCTGAAAAAGGCTAAATATAAAACTAGCTAAAAGGGGAAAGGATCAAACTGTTTAAAATATATTTTAACGCATCTAAAAAAGTTCTTAAATAAAAATTTAGGCCAATAATGAATCATATCATGTTGTAAGAAATGTATTAGAAGATGGTCACAAATGTCTTTGCTAGTTAACCCACTCCATTTCGACCGTACTAAAAAGAGCCATTTGAATCTGAAACCCGACCCGATCCACCTATCATGAAACCTATAGTGGTGTTTCTATTAGCGTATTAAGTTGGCACAAACTGGGCCCTCGAGAAATTATACTCCCAAGTTCGCCACGCGCTACTGGAAGTTGGTTATGGAAAAGAAATGTTTCTATATGTGTTTTAGATCTATGCTACTTTTGACATCATACAGATTGTACTTTTGGGTTCCGTTAAACAAAAAAAATGTCAAAAGATGATGCTACTGTCGACCAACGAATGATCTTTGCTTTTGTCGCAGCTTGTTTTTGCTTTTGCTTTGTTTTTCCTTTGTTGCTGCTTGAAAATGTGTCTCCTTGTTCAAGATGTTTTCATCAACTAATTAGTTATAGGTTTGATGATTTAAGCTTTCTACGTACTTTTGTCCTAGATTTTACAGTTTCGCCGCTTGAACTGCACGGAGTATGGTAAATTAATAGGCCAACCCACTTCGCGTAAGGTTTTAGGCTATTTGTATTATAAATAGTAATTAAAACATAATTTTCAATGTTCAAAAAATTTACTGTTCTATTTGTTTTGACAATTCAGGCGATACGAATTGTAATCCTTGAAACATTCACATTATACAGATTGCCTTTGATTTGGTGGCTGTTGTTAGATGTCTTTATTACTAGGTTTAGACTTTGTTTGGCACACGGCTTTTAGGGGCTTAGGCTTCTAAAATAAGTCAGTTTATAAAATAAGTCTTGTTTGTTACGCGGGTTTATAAAGAGGTTTATAAGTCATAAATAAGTCTCCATAAACCCAAGCCCATAAAGAGAGGCTTATGGAGGGTTATATAAATTATTTAAATACCCTTCAAAATATAATGTATTATCACGTAAAAGTTGTAAATATATTTATTTTTATGTACTTTTATACGATTTTACATTGATAAGCTCCAAACATCTTATTAAAACTATAAGCTTCAGCCCTAGCCTTAGCTCTAGCCTTAACCTCAGCCCTAGCCCTAACCCCAGCCCTAGCCCATTGCACCAAACATACCAAAACCCAGTTTTTGAGCTTATGGTCTACTAAGGTTTTGTATTATAAATACTTCATTAATAAAACATAATAGCTGTAGGGTTTTATTATTAACAGTTTCTACATTATATTGACCTTTTTCTATAAAAGCCGCATTGTTAGTTGGCCAACTGTAATCTGCTTCATTTATTGGCGGGAGATATCATCTTTATTCTGCATGTTGCAAGTATAACATTTATTCTTCATTTACTACAACACTCTCTCTTTGCAAATCAGCTTCACAATGTCTAACCAAGATTCAACTGAAATCTCAACTCCAAAAGTGGACTCAAAATCAGATTCAAATGTAGCAGAAAAATCTGGTTCATTTTCGGGCTTATTTTATGCAGCCGATAAATGGGATTATTTTCTAATGTTATTTGGTAGCATTGGAGCTTGTGTTCATGGTGCTGCACTTCCGGTTTTCTTTGTTTTGTTTGGTCGTATGATTGATTCTTTGGGTCATTTAGCTAAACATCCTCATAGATTATCTTCTCAAGTTTCTAAGGTAAATTTCATGCATTTCCTACTTTGTTTATTGTCACAATTTTTTAAATGATTGTCGTAAACTTTACACTGCGTTTTCTTGTGCAGAATTCGCTCTACTTAGTTTATCTTGGACTGGTTGTTTTTGTATCATCATGGATTGGTATTTTTCTTTCTCTTTGATTACTCTCTTGGTTCCATCAGGACGGAACCAGAGTGGGTCCCGGGACACCCATGGAATTTTGCAGGGTATTGTTAGTTTTTGTAAAAAAAAAGGTCGATTTTTCCTAAATGCACCTAGTCAAAAAAAATTGTGTTCCTCGTTTTTTATAAACATTCGTAAATGCACGTGGTCAAATTGTGTCCCGGTTCCGTCCCTGCGTTCCATATAGTCAGGCTTTGACTGCTGAAGTGAAAATCTGTTCTCTTTTCTTGATAGTCGTTCACAATGGTAATTTATAGGTGTTGCATGCTGGATGCAGACTGGAGAAAGGCAAACAGCACGTCTGCGATTCAAATATCTCCAATCTGTGTTGAGAAAGGATATTAAATTTTTTGACACCATAGCTAAGGATAAGAATATACTTTTTCACATCTCTAGTGATGCAATACTTGTGCAAGACGCTATAGGCGACAAGGTACGACAAAATGGGAGTTCTGGGGGTTATTTACCGGGTCAAAATGAGTCTGGGTTATAATGGGTCAAATGGCTGCTTGTGATGGAATAAATGGACCCAAAAATATATTTATGTCCATTTTCAAATTGTATAATAAATGATAAATTGGATAATTATGATTACAAAAACAGCATTAGGACAATAATGATCTCTAAATCTTTGAAAAGAACAATCAGGAAGATGTATCATGTTTGCATTTTGAACGACTTTTAACAGTTTGACCATTCGCGCCAGATGGCATTTTAGCTAAAACACATGTACACAACCCAAATCAACCATTCATTAGCAAACGGGTCAAAATCTCCATATCTAGATATCTCTTTAAGAAGTTACTTCATGTAGGACGGATTACATGAACTTATTTGGTGAGTTTTGATTGGATAAAATTGCAGATAGGGCATGGTTTACGATATCTATCCCAGTTCATTGTGGGGTTCGTTGTGGGATTTACTTCGGTTTGGCAGCTCACACTTCTGACGTTGGCCATTGTCCCACTCATTGCTTTTGCCGGTGGAGCTTATACAATGATCATGTCTACCTTATCCGAGAAAAGTGAGGCTGCTTATGCTGAATCTGGGAAAGTTGCCGAGGAGGTATAACAAAAAGCCTGCAAAACATAATCCATATTATTGTGAAATAAAGTCTAAATAAAAATGGTTTAGGATGTTTTACATAAAATGAGACTATGGATGAGTCCCAGCTAGTTTGACCTGTACAATCCATTGTCTCTTTAAACCTTTATACCCGTTATCCTTTTAGCTTTTTAAAAATAATATTTTTTCCCATTTGACATGTATAAGGTGAATACAGACCAAATTGACCGATTCATAAGTAGCTATGTCGAAATTGCCACATGTACAGGAAATTGTTGTTCATACTTTGACTTTTATGAAGGTCCGGCCATACTTGAAACTTGTAGCTGACGAATTTTGTTTTGTGTATCTGTTATTTTTCAGAATATATCACAGGTTCGTACTGTATATTCATTTGTGGGAGAGAACAAAGCGATTGATTTGTATTCTAGATCTCTTCAAAATGCACTGAAACTCGGGAAAAAGAGCGGGTGGGCAAAAGGAATCGGTATTGGCTTCACATATGCACTCTTGTTTTGTGCGTGGGCTCTACTTCTTTGGTATGCTGGTGTACTCGTCCAACACCGTCACACAAATGGTGGCAAAGCATTCACAACAATCATCAATGTCATCTTTAGTGGATTGTAAGTTTCAAGTTCTATTATATATGCCAAAAAAGATTCTTAGTGAAACATAATATGAATATGATAACGATACCTGGTTTGCATTTTGTAGTGCTCTTGGTCAGGCTGCACCAAACCTTGCGGCCGTTGCTAAAGGTAAGGCTGCTGCAGCAAACATTGTAAGCATGCTTAAAGAAGATGTTGACAGTTCAAGTAAGTCAAAAGCTGGGATGGCTTTCTCAAAAGTGGATGGCAGTATTGAGTTTCGTGAGGTCTGTTTTGCTTATCCATCTCGACCAAATATGGTATTCGAAGATCTAAGCTTTTCAGTTGCTGCTGGGAAAAGAATTGCAGTCGTTGGTCCCAGTGGTTCGGGGAAAAGCACCATCATTTCTATGATTCAGCGCTTTTATGATCCCACTTCAGGTATCAAATAAAATATGATTGTTCGTTTTCATTCTGTCAAAAGTTAACATGTTTGTCTACAAATTTGCACCAATGAATGTCTTTGTGATTTGCTCAACCTGTTCCACATCACTTAAACTTGCCTCTTTAACAGTATCTGATTCCGATTTTGTTTCAAATGTTTAGGACAAGTGTTGTTGGATGGCCACGATATCAAAAATCTCCAGTTGAGTTGGTTAAGAGGGCTCATGGGGTTGGTTAGTCAAGAACCAGCATTGTTTGCCACTACCATAGCCGAAAACATTCTGTATGGTAAACCCAATGCTGATATGGACCATATAATTGAAGTTTCCAAAGCGGCAAACGCCCATTCCTTCATTGAAGGGTTACCCGAGGGCTATAATACTCAAGTAGGCGAAGGAGGAACCCAACTTTCAGGAGGTCAAAAACAAAGAATAGCTATAGCACGAGCCACACTTAGAAACCCGAAGATATTACTACTAGACGAGGCCACAAGTGCACTTGATTCAGAATCAGAACTCATTGTCCAGCAGTCGTTAAACAGAGTCATGTCAAACCGGACAACAATTATCGTGGCACACAGATTATCCACAATAAGAGACGTTGACACCATCATCGTTTTGAAAAATGGTCAAGTGGTCGAAAAGGGTAGCCATTTAGATCTAATTTCTAAAGGTGGGGAGTATTCGGCTCTAGTTAGTATCCAAGCATCAGAGCCCACAAGCAAAATAAGTGCAAAAGATCCAACCAGTTTTAGGCATGATTCCGATCATCAAGAAGTTGACTCGTTGGAAACAAAGACAGTGCAACCGCATGATGAAAAACAAGCATCATCAAGATCTTCAAAGAACACACCATCAATTTGGGACCTTGTTAAACTAAATCAGCCTGAGTGGCCTTATGCAGTGGCGGGATCTGTGGGTGCAATTCTAGCGGGCATGCAAGCTCCTTTATTTGCTCTTGGGATAACATACATCTTGACTGCTTTTTATTCACGGAATAATTCCAAAATCCGAGAGGATGTGCAACATGCATCCTTCATTTTTGTTGCAGCTGGGATCGTAACTATACCTATATATATGTTGCAGCATTATTTCTATACATTGATGGGGGAACGCCTCACTGCCAGGGTCCGTTTATCCATGTTTTCAGGTTTGTTTTTGCTATTCATGATCAATATCATTTACAAAATGATTATAAATTTTAGGCAGAGTTTGGATTTGTGCTTTGGAACTGCTTATTGTATTATAGTGATGTTTAGTTGCAATAATAAGTTCATATTCAGTTTTGGAACTGCTTATTAAATTTGTGTTTTGGATTAGCTTTTTCTTTTCTTTTTAAGGGCTAACTAGCTTCTTATGTTTTTGTTCAGCTATACTTAGGAATGAGGTTGGTTGGTTTGACAAGGATGAAAATTCTACTGGATCGCTTATGTCAAAATTGGCTGCTGACGCAACGTTAGTAAGAAGTGCATTGGCTGATCGCCTATCAACAATTGTACAAAATATAGCGCTCACTGTGACTGCATTTGTGATCTCTTTTATTTTGAGCTGGAGAATAGCATTAGTCATTGTTTCTACCTTTCCGCTTTTAATTGGAGCTTCCATAACTGAGGTTAGACCTTATGTTTACTCTACAGTCACTTTATTATATAATTTGACTTTTAAAGTCAAGTATACTACATTCAACTTCAGAATTTGACATGGAATTTTATTGTGAACATAACCTATCGATGAAATTTCTTCTCACATTTTTAGCAAATTGATATGAAATTTAAGTCAAAAGGTACTCGGTTTGACCCCAAAGTTCATGCACTAAAGTTGATTGTATCTGTTTATGTCTGCAGCAACTTTTTCTAAAGGGATTTGGTGGAGATTACACAGCCTCGTATTCCCGAGCTACTTCAATGGCTCGTGAAGCCATAGCTAACATCCGTACAGTTGCTGCATTTGGTGCTGAAGATAGAGTATCAAATCAATTCTCCACTGAACTCAACCAGCCCGGAAAACAAGCTCGTCTTCGTGGCCATATATCAGGTTTCGGGTATGGTTTTTCCCAGCTCCTCGCTTTCTGCTCGTACGCGCTTGGTCTTTGGTACGCATCCGTATTGATCAAACACAAAAGTTCCAACTTTGGTGACATTATTAAAGCCTTCATGGTTCTAATAATCACCGCGTTATCAATTGCTGAAACACTAGCACTTGCACCTGATATAGTAAAGGGAACACAAGCGCTTGGGTCAGTTTTTGAAATCCTGAATCGCAAATCAGCAATAAATCCTGACCAACCAGATTCGACGTCTGTAGATCATATCAAAGGTGACATAGAATTTAGAAACGTGATTTTTTCGTACCCCACAAGACCAGATATTTTCATTCTCAATGATCTAAATTTGAAAATAATGTCGGGAAAGAGTATCGCCATAGTTGGACCAAGCGGCTCAGGAAAAAGTACCATTATTGGTCTAGTATCAAGATTCTATGACCCAATTTCTGGGTCAATTTGCATTGATGATTTAGATATCAAAAAGTTGAATTTAAAATCGTTAAGACGAAGAATCGGGTTAGTACAGCAGGAACCTTCTTTATTCTCAACAAGTATCTATGAAAACATTAAGTATGGGAACGAAGACGCATCAGAAATCGAGATCACAAATGCTGCAAAACTGGCAAATGCTCATGAATTCATTTCTCGAATGCCCGAAGGTTACAAAACGGAAGTTGGTAACAAAGGGGTTCAGTTATCAGGTGGACAAAAGCAAAGGGTCGCCATAGCTAGAGCCGTGTTAAAAGACCCTTCGATTCTTCTTTTGGATGAAGCAACAAGTGCTCTTGACACGGCCTCAGAAAGGTTGGTTCAAGAAGCACTTGACAAGTTAATGGAAGGAAGAACCACGGTTTTGGTGGCCCACCGGCTGTCAACAATACGTAATGCCAACAGTATCGCAGTGTTGCAAAATGGAAAAGTGGTCGAGCGTGGGACACACGACGTGCTTGTTGGCAAGCAGGATAGTGTGTATGCGCATTTGGTTAGTCTTCAGCAAGAGAAAATCACACAAGTTGAGATTGAATAAAATTTCAATTATACAGTGGTATATAGATTTTTTGGGTAAATACATTATTATCATTAAATATACCATTAAACTTAATTAGTATATATCGTGGTAGATAGCACGACATGATAATGCATTTTACTTAGTTAATCACTTTGTTGATTACATTGGTCAACTTACTTTTCTTCAGTTTTCATACGTTTCGTGTTAACAATGGTAAATGTGATATTACAGTGTGTGGCTTACGTTTAATGTTCGTCTAACTCCAAGTAGTTATTCTCCCAAAAAAAAAAAATACTGGAGAACATGGCCGATTCAATGAAAGGAAGACACCAAGATAAATATAACAGCTTGACGACATGTTAGAGCCTTAGAGGCACACCAAAAGCACTATATCAATATGACCAATACTGTTACCAGATCTAAGTGAACTTGAGTTCATAGTATCTGTTAGTAAAAAAACCGTGTAGGTGACGGGTAAAGTGCAATGGGTCACAGTGGTATAAACACAAATACGGAAGCAAAACCTTCGTTTGACAGCACTTACCCAAACCCGGATGAACCTATGAGGAAGTAAACAAATAAGGCAAACTAAAAGCAACTCTAACCAGCCTCCAACCAATATCAAATTAACCGAATCAGCAGGTATTAAAGATAATCAAACACACACCAAGAACACCAAGCTTTTAGCGTGAAAAACCCCAAAGTGGGTAAAAATCACGGGACACCTAGTGCCGCTTAAATCCACTATCAAGCAAGAGAAGTACACAAAGTCTTCTCTAGATAACACTAGAGGCATACAACAATCATCATAATCTTGGAATCAATATCAAGATATATGGCAACAAACAAAGAACAAGGAAGGAAGAATATCACCAAACAACTTGCAATCTGCCCGGGTAAGAAACAGAACTTCAGGCCTCAAAATCAAGATCCTAACGGTCAAAACATTCCTTTATATGCAAGGAAGCTTCAGTCAAAAAATCGTGACGATCCGACGGTGCAAACTACGGGGATCGACGAAACACTGCTGCTGGGTTTTGGGTGATAAGAACTCCGAAAATCTTCTTCTTTTTTTCTTTTCTTACTCTATTCTCTCTTGTTTTTCACACTTTATAATGAGCATAAGGATGCCCTAAATAAGGACTAAATGAACCCAAGATGGGCCCCAATGTGTTGGGCTCTTAATCCTCATGGACTAAGAAAATACCCAACAAATCTCCCCCATTTTCTGTCTATGAGGATGAGTTCGCCATCCCGGCGAACGAGCAACAGATCTTCAACTTTTCTCTTGCTACAGCCTTCGTCAACATATCGGAAGCATTATCATCCGTATGAACTTTATTAAGTTCAAACATACCATCTTCAATGGCATCTCTAATCCAATGATACCGGATATCAATATGTTTTGTTCTTTTATGAAACATCGAATTCTTAGCAAGGTGAATAGTACTTTGATTGTCACAAAGAACCGCATAACGTTGTTGCTTGAAACCAAGTTCTTGCAAAAACCTTTTCAACCACAATAGTTCTTTGCACGCTTCCGTTGCTGCCACATACTCAGCCTCTGTTGTAGACAAGGCCACACACTTTTGCAATCTTGATTGCCATGAAACAGCTCCCCCTGCAAAGGTCATCAAATATCCAGAAGTGGACTTCATGTTGTCCTTATTTCCAGCCAAATCTGAGTCTGTGTAACCAACAAGCATGGGTTTCCCATTTCCAAATGTGATACCCAATTTGGAAGTACCTCGCAGATATCGAAATATCCATTTAACAGCTTCCCAATGCTTCTTACCAGGATTTGACAGGAACCGACTGACAACACCAACCGCATGAGCTAAATCCGGCCTTGTACACACCATAGCATACATATCTTCTCAAGGGGGCTACCAACCGCTAAGGCATATGGAACTCTATCCATCTTTTCAATATTCTTCTTAGAAGAAGGACAATCCTTATCAGTAAGCTTAAAGTTGGGAGTTAGAGGGGAACTAACCACTTTAGCTTTATCCATGTTGAACCTGCGCAGCACCTTCTCAATGTATTGCTCTTGTGATATATGCAACTTCTTGGCACCTCTATCGCGGAAAATCCGAATGCCAAGGATTTGTTTTGCTGGCCCCAAGTCTTTCATAGCAAGGATTTGCTCAAATCTTGCTTCAATTGGGCAATTCTTCCAATGTTCTTGCCAACAATCAGCATATCATCAACATATAGCAATAAGATGATGAAGTCATCATCACCAAACCTCTGAAAGAAAACACAATGATCAGAAAAAGTCTTTCGGAAGCCTTGCTTCCCTATAACCGACTCAAACTTCTTGTACCACTATCTCGGTGCTTGCTTCAACCCATACAAACTCTTCTGAAGTCTACACACGTAGTCTTCCTTCCCCTTAACCTGAAACCCTTCAGGTTGTTCCATATAGATTTCTTTATCCAGATCACCATGAAGGAAAGCTGTCTTGACATCCATTTGCTCCACCTCAAGATCGAGGCTAGCCGCCAAACCAAGAACAACTCGAATAGATCCCATCTTCACGACTGGAGAGAAAATCTCATCAAAATCAATACCTTTCTTCTGACTGAAACCTTTAACCACCAATCTGGCCTTGTACCTCGGTCTAGGAGTATACTCTTCAGTCTTCAATTTGTAAACCCATTTGTTTTTCAAAGCTCTCTTGCCCTTAGGCAACTTCGTCAACTCAAAGGTATTGTTCTCATACAAGGATTTCATCTCATCTTGCATGGCATCAAACCATTCTTTCTTGTGTTCATCTTCCATAGCTTTTGCATAACACTCGGGCTCTCCCAACAGTGACTAAAACATACTCCTTTGTTCAGAATCGAGTGTGAAGGAAGATGATCTCTAGTGGACCGCTAAGTGGGAACAAATGGTGGCTATAGGCATGGCAACTCAGGCTGATCGTCTTCATTAGGTTTGGTTGCTCTTGGAGCATCAACATCATTAGCACCATGTGCATCATCTATTTTGTTCTTCATCATTCTGAATATCATTCTCAACTGTGCATCAAAAATGTTTTGGAGGAAACCGGATTAAGTCAATAGGATCTTCATTATGTTGAGGAATTGTCTCCTTCTCTGTCTTCTCACATCTTTTCAATGATTGTTCGTCACACTCTACATCTCGCAACGAACAGAGTTTCTTGTGTATTGGGTCTTAACAACTGTACCCAAGTTTCATCTTGACCATACCGAAGGAACCACACTGGCGTATTCTTCACATCAAGTTTGACTTTATCTTTGCGAATCAGCACCGGATGCCTTACATCCAAAGACTCGTAAATGATGGTATGAAACATCTTTGCCGCTCCAAACCCTGTCAGGAACATCAAAACGCAAAGGAACACAAGGGGTTAAATTAATAACATGTACCATTGTATTCAAAGCCTCACCCCAAAAAGAAGCAGGCAACCCTGCATGTGAAAGCAAACATCTGACTCTCTCAACCAAGGTTCTATTCATCCGCTCTGCAAGCCTATTCAAATTGCGGTATCTTCGGTGGATCTTTTGATGATGAATTCCATGCTCTTAAATCGCGGTCAAAGGGGCCAATGTATCACTCCATTATCACTTCGAATACATTTAAGTTCTTCCTTGTCTGCCTCTTAACTAAAACATGTAACTGCTTAAACACATCCAATACTTGATCTTTAGTCTTCAAGGTGTATACCCAAACCTTCCTTGAATGATCATCGATGAAAGTGACAAATTAACGAACACCCCTGGATATCAAGAAATATTCATAAGTGTCTTAGTCTTCTATGAGAGACCACAAACATCGGAATGTACCAGTATCTAAGTATGTTCTCCTCCGTCCTAAACAAGAGACGACTCTTAAAAAAAGCACGGTTTCTAGTCTGCTTCCTGACAACAGTGAGAGCCACTTCTATCAGGTTTAATATATGCCACATCCGGATAACACATTCCTTCTATAGAACGAATAGATCCCTTTTTCTCACTCATGGGACCAAGTTCTTATGCCATAACTCGGTTATTTTTCATCATTGTCTCTATTAGCATTGACAATGTTCATTGGAAGGATCTTCGGATGTATTGTCATGTATAACTGGATTCCCTTTTCCCTCTTGCAACTATCAATGATCCGAGAGAATCACTTTCCACAAGCCATTAAATTTTACCAGAAGTAACTGTTTTTGCGGTCAACCATCTTCATCAAGAAGACCTGTTGAGATAATATTGAGTCTCATATCCGGGGGGACAGGGGGGCATGTTTCACATTATTGCAAAACCAAATTTCCATCCCTGTGTCAAACTTTCAAACAAATATCTCCAATACCAGCAAAATCCTAGGATAGCCCGTATTGTAAACCATCCTTAAACAAACGAAATCACCTGTGTGTAGATGAATAAAATATTCTTTTCGCTGGTTGTAACATGACACGTAGTACCACTATCAAGAATCACAAACTCGAAATCATCTTATGAGCAGGTTAACCATATCATATCTGAACAAACAAAGACCTCATCTGTGGTTGGTATTTACTTCACCTACTTGTCTATCACCATCATATCTTTATTTGCTTGTTCTTCTGATTATTGTAGTTTTCTTCATTGTTCTCCTTTTTCAACTGTCTGCAGAATTCAATTGTCTTCCATTGTGTCCTTTTTGTTTTTTTTTTTTTTTTTTGGCAGTTGATAACATTCAACATCAGCAAATTTCCTTTGCTAGAACTGCTACGATGATTCCTCTGTTACTCAGGCCTCTACTTTTTTTTCCTTCTTCCCCGCCTTTTCTCGTGACCAAGACATCTGATTGTGAAGAGGACCTGTGACTTTCTTCTCATCTCTTCATACAAAATACTACTTTTAGCCAATTTCATGGTGATAACACCATCTAGTGCAGAGTTGGACAAGGGATGGTCCTAAAAGGTTCTCAAGTATCCGTGTTTAAAGTATCCAAGATGCCACTAGCTTTGAGTCTCATCTTCAAACTTGATATCCATATCCTGCAAGCTGATTTATATACCCCGAAACACATATTTAAGTGATCGGTAATAGGGATACCCATCAGTATACTTTAATGTCATATTTCTTGATTAAGAGAGCAATTGTTGTTTCAGTTTTTCCGAGCATATAACTGTTCAAGTTTGTTCCAAAGAGTCGTGCATGCGGTCTCTCTCAAAATATTGGTTCAAAACATTAATCATCAACCCACATGCTAATATATCATAAACCTGTCATGCAAATAGTCTTCTGCATCTGTTTTGTTTCTCAGGTTTTCTCAGTACTAAAACAGGCGTAGTAGTCTTCACATTAAAGGAGTTCTTCCATCTTCCCTTTCCAAACATGATAATTCGAACCATTTCAAATTAACCAGCCTATTGTATTAGCTTTACATGTATTCACTACTGGTAAGACCCCAACAAGAAGCCTACAGCTTGATAACCAATTTGACGGGTTAAAGTGCAATGAGGTTCAACAAGGTTTTATAAACACAAAGGCGGGAAAGAAAACCTTTTTTTTTCATTGACAGCACTTACCGGCAAACCCGTATATGAACTTATGAGGAAAGTAAACAAATAAGGCAAACTAAAGCAACTCTAACCAGCCCCCATATTAAATCAACCAAATCAACAGGGGTATTAAAGATAATAAACACCACAGAACACCAAGCTTTTAGCGTGGAAAACCCCAAAGTGGGTAAAAACCACGGGACACCTAGTGCCGCTTAAATCCCTATCAGCAAGAGAGGTTAACCCAAGTCTTCTTTTTTTCTTAGCATAACACTAGAGCATACAACATTCACATAATCTTGGAATCAATATCAGATTATGGCAAACAAACAAAGAACAAGAAAGGAAGAATATCACCAAACAACTTGCAATGCTGCCGGGTAAGAAGACAGAACTTCCAATGGCCTTAAAAATCAAGGATCCAACGGTCAAACCTTCGATTTATTATGACGGAAGCTTCAGTCCAAAAATCGTGACGATCCGACGGTGTAAACTCTGGGGATCGACGAAACACTGCTGCTGGGTTTTGGGTGATAAGAACTCCAATTTTTTTTTTCTTTTCTTACTCTCTTCTCTCTTATTTTTCACACTTTATAATGAGCATAAGGATGCCATAAATAAGGACTAAATGGACCCAAGATGGGTCCCAATGTGTTGGGCTCTTAATCCTCATGGACTAAGAAAATACCCAACACTATCGATATATAAAATCGGATGCTTAGAATAGAGGCAAATCAGAATTTGTTATTTCTCTTGAAGGTATATTATTCTCTAACCTTATAATTGCGATCTTTGTAATTAATTCTTCTAATTAACTACGAGTACATGATATTCTTATGCCTAAGCTTTATTTCAAACCTTTCATTTTCACAAATATGAGAAGAAGAAACTTTGTGAGGGCAGTTGTTTGGAGAGTAAAAGCTTATCTGGCAGTGCAATTAACAAACAATGCAAGGTATTTCTCATTTAGATTCCTCCCTTCAATGACATGTACTTAATTACTCTTGCATATGTGTAGGTGTTTTGGTTTAAGGGTAAGCGCAGTCATGTGCGTTAAATGATCTTTAGAGCCTTAAACATTATAAACATTATAAAGGTATACTAAGATATATATTATCACTGTATTAATACGACTTAGTCTATACGTGTTATAGGTACAGAAACGAGTTATTCATCTTAATGAGATTGAAACACAGCATTATCCGAGTATTACAACCTCTAGCTAGCATAAGAAAAGGTGAAAAGCAAAAGTTAAATTCTGATTTAGGAAGTTATAGAAGATGGAACAAAATGTAAACTTAATATTTTATTTGAGAAAATATTTATCATGTTAGATGTATCCTTATATGAAAAAGAAACTTGTTGAGAGAAACAAACTGAAGTCCTGTATGAAAACTCAAAATAAGTAATCCTAAATTATAAGGTAAAGGCCCATCATTCACTTTCGAGTAAACGTTATTGCATTATAAAGAACCAAGCATGTTTATTGGTTATCATTCCAATAACCCTAGCCTAAAACCTTCAACCCGGCACATCCTTAGTAGTTGGTACTCTTATCATGTTAATTTCACCCCATTGCCCTTATGCCCATTGGGATGAGCGGAGTATAAATAAAATATAAAATGTCTATTTAAAAAAGAACATTGGTGTCAATCCTGATGTTTTGTTGGTACTATTGTCAAACTAAGATGAGTCTACAATATTTGAACTCCAAGTTTGTCAATTGAAAGTAAGTTAGTTATAAGCTTATAATAAACATTCTACTTGGTTATAAACTTTTAAGACAAGTGTTTGGGGTACAACGAACCTAGTCCATTTTGTCATTTCTACCTGTTGGATTATGGTAGTCGAACTAGCACGAATACATTACGAATATGTGAGCCTATTGGGGGCACACACGTTAATACACGGAGAATATGTTTATACTTCACGATACAAACCACAAGGACTAAAATCGATTAAGACATAAACTTGTTATGTCTTATTAAGCTGGAAACAATTTGTATATTTCCTAAGACTTCTAGGAATCGGTTTGGAATATACCATGGGATATTGAGGGCCGGTTTTGGATAAGGAGATGGAGTGGGTAATTGTGATAAGCATATGGCTTGTATCCTAAGTCTATCACCAACTAGGTTTCAAAGGTTTTATATATACATTCACCCCATAACCCCTATAACATAGACACATCCTTAAAAAACCCCTCTATATCATCGGTTTTTCTTTGTTTTTTTATCGAAATGCCAGGCCCTTCTCTAAGGTTGTCTTGGGTTTCGGTGCACTAGTCCCAACCGAATTCAACATAAAACCTTCCAAGGTTTCGGTTATTGTCCATCTCCTAGCTCGACGTAATAAGTTAGCTTGTGTTTCGAAGATTAAAACCCTAAAAGGGTTTCGGGTTGCTTAATTCGGTCCAAGTAGAATTCGGTGGTAATTAGGGTTTATTTTAAACTCTAATTCGGTAATTTGTTTTTCGGATATAAGCTCATTAGGTGCGTGCGGTATTCGATTATTCAAGGGTTGATTGTTCGTGAAGTTAAGTCTAGACAACTTAACGTATTCGGTTGACGTGATTGTGTGAGCAACCGTAGAGGCGATTGTTTTAGTCGCTTAATTTGTTTTCTTGATCAAATTGCTGATAGGTACGCTTACTATTTACTTTTCATGTACGTGTTAACTATATGCTATTACTAGATCCAATCCGCTGCGTACTCGTAGTAACTTGGTTACATAGATGATAAATCCCAACAGTGGCATCACGAGTCAACTCGTTTTAGCTTTATGGGTTACACGTTTTATGTTTTAATTATACGCCTAGTTTACATGCCTATTATTAAAACATATGCTATGATCTGCTGCGTTTGATATTTTATTTATGTTTTACTAGAAAAATATGACAATAATATTTAGATTCTTGCCATAAGATAAATAAAATATGTAGATATTGATCTTGAAAACTATTAAAAGTTAATATAGGTTAAAAAGGAAAATTAAAATTGTTAATTTAGCTTGTATGATTCCTTTTTAATTATTGTCTATTCCGGCTATAAGACCCACTCAATCACAATATGTGGTGAATGGGGCAATCTAGGCACTTTAGCAGAAAACCTAGTGAGGGTCTTATGTTTTATTTGGGGGAAGACTCCGAGAAGAGAACTCGGGATTTTTTACATGTTTTACTTGTATGCTTAATGTCATCTTTTGTATTATGAATCTTGTATGCATGATTATTTATTGATACTGTGTACACGCCTAAATAATATGCCTGTGTTTTAAAAGATGATTTTAATGTAGGTCTATTAATTTTACAACATATGTATGCTCATAGTGACCAACCATTTGTTTCGTGGAAAACTGTTTTTTGTGAAAATTAATAAGACATTAAACTATTGAAACTTGTTTTTCATGAATTAAAAAATGGACGCAATGGACTCATGGGAAGTACGGCTCATCCACTAGAACAGACTATAAGAGAAGTTTAAGGCGGGTTGTTTTACGTAATTCCCTAAAGAAATAAGGTTTTTAATACGCTTCGCGCTGACCTGTTTCTCCGCTTCTTTACGAGTTCGATTGGAGTTACCGTGAACCATGGCATGTCACTACAGTGTCATTATTAAAAGTTTTTAACATTAGAGTTACCAAAGTTTTTTTACACTGTCTTTGTACACGTTTTGACACATTTATGTGAATACCCCTAGTAAAATTTTAAGTCTATGCCAGCCAACCTAGAACACGTGCAATTTGTTTGACCGCTTTGGTAAGACCTTAAGACCCTTCCAACCCATAGTGAATTTCGTGTACTGGTCAGACCTCGAACGATTTTTACAAGTTCTTGCTTGGTCGACTTAATTCGAGTAGGCTTGGTCGTCCTTGGGACCCGAGCATAAGATGGATATAAAACATGCTCTTAAATTATTACTTGCTTACTAATGTTTTGACCAGTTATCATATACCTAAGAATTGCAATAAAATGCATTTAACCGCTCGACGCTTACCTCTGCCCCACTTGTTTACGCACCTGGTCAGACCTTTGGTAATAAGTGGGAGTTCAAGTTAGATCTTAGTCTTAATTAGTAAATTAATTGGGTAGTTAATTCTATTAAGAATTTAATTATCGAAAATACTAATTGTTTGAACTTTTTATATTGTAGATGACTACCTCAGTCGGAAACAATTCGGTATTCAGGAGTTTCTTCGAGAAACAAAAACTCACTGGACCCAACTTCATTGATTGGTACAGACAACTACGTTTGGTACTTTCAACTAAAGACAAGGAAAATTACCTTGAGCATCCTATTCCTGTTGCACTAGTTGCACAACCTGGACAGCAAATTCCTCCTGAGGCCCTTGCAGCTCATGTTGCATGGGTTAAAGGGCAAAAGGAAGTTGTTGTGCTCATGCTGTTAACCATGGACCTAGATATCCAATGAAATCTAGCTCATCTTGGTGCTTATGACATGCTTCAGGAATTAAAAGCTATGTTTTCCAAACAAGCTGAACAACAACTTCTGCAGACTGTAAGAGAATTTCACACTTGCAGGCAGGAGGAAGGTCAATCTGTTAGCTCCCATGTTCTAAAGATGAAGGGCTACATTGACAACTTGGAGCGACTCGGTCAACCAGTTGGTCAAAACCTTGCAGTGAGTCCTATCTTAGTCTCTCTCAATAAGGATTTTACCAGCTTCGTGCAGAATTTTAATATGCACGGCATAGGGAAGACTGTGAATGAACTACATGCCATGCTTAAGCTGCATGAAGAATCGCTTCCAAAGAAAGATGCTAATCATGCACTTCATGCAATACGAGCAGGAAGGGTTCAGAAAAACCAGAAGAATAAACCGCACAAAGCTGGTAAAGGGAGTCAAGGTAAAGGAAAGAACAAGATGGGCTATACTCATAACAATGTTCCATTTGCTCCTAAACCTAAGACCCCTCCACCACCTAAGAAGGATAACCCAGCAAAGGAGGCCATTTGCCACCAATGTGGTGAAGTTGGGCATTGGAGAAGGAACTGTCTTGTGTATCTCGCCGAGTTGATGAAAAAGAAGAAGCTATCTCAGGGAGCTAGCGCTTCAGGTATTTTCACCATAGAACTCTATTCTTTCCCTAGTAAATCTTGGATTTATGACACTGGGTGTGGTACTCATATTTGTATTACTACTCAGGGACTATGGGGAAGTAAGAAGCTGAAACCAGGGGCTTTGAGTCTGTACGTGGGCGATGGTCATCGTGCAGCCGTTGAAGCAATTGGAACTTATCATTTAGAGCTCCCTAGTGGATTAGTTATTGTCTTGAACAATTGTCATTATGCTCCCTCTATTACTAGAGGTGTTATTTCAGTTTCGCGTTTGTTTGACGATGGATTTATTAATCGTTTTGATGATAACAATGTTATTTCAGTTTCAAAGGATAATCTAGTTTATTTTATGGCTGTTCCACGGGATGGCATTTTTGAAATTGATATGTCTTGTTCTAATACAAACGATAGTTCTATGTATGCAATTACTAATAAAAGAGCCAAAATTAATTTAGACTCTTCTCTCTTGTGGCACTGTCGTCTTGGACACATTAGCAAGAAACGCATTGAAAAGTTGCAACATGATGGACTTCTCAATTCTATTGACATTGAGTCATTAGGAAAATGTGTTTCATGCTTGTCTGGTAAGATGGCTAGAAAACCCTATTCACATCAAGTGGAAAGGGCTAAAGATCTACTTGGACTAATACACACCGATGTATGTGGCCCATTTAGAATAGTGTCAAGACAAGGAGCTAGCTACTTCGTCACTTTCACTGACGATTTCAGTCGTTATGGTTATGTTTACTTGCTGAAACATAAACATGAAGTGTTTGAAACCTTTAAGGTATTTCAAAAAGAAGTAGAAAACCAACTCGGGAAGACCATTAAATCACTACATTCTGATCGTGGAGGTGAATATATGCGTCAAGAGTTTTTAGATCATCTAAATGAGCATGGGATTATTGCACATCGCACTCCTCCCTACACGCCTCAAAATAATGGAGAGTCAGAGAGGAGAAATCGAACACTGCTAGACATGGTTCAATCAATGATGAGTCAAACTACTCTACCAAAGTCGTTTTGGGATTATGCCCTTGAGACTGCTGCACGCATTCTCAACATGGTTCCATGCGTTCATCTAAGAAGGTTGATAGACACATACGGATTGGCATGGGCAAGCCCCTAAGCTGTCTTACTTAAGAGTCTGGGGTTGTGAGGCGTTTGTTAAGCATGATACTCTTACCAAACCTGACAAACTTGACCCTAGATCTTATAAGTGTATCTTTGTAGGATACCCAAAGGAAACAATGGGATATTCTTTCTACAGCCCATCTGAGAATAAAGTGTTTGTTGCTCGGAATGCTGAGTTCTTTGAGTCTAAGCTCTTGGATCTGAAAGCAAGTGGGAGTGTGGAAGATCTTGAAGTAATTCAAGAAGAAGATACAAATCCTTCTGTAGATACTAGCTTAAATCATGAAGAGGATGATCAAGAAATTGATGAACCTCAAAGTGATATCAATCCCATTCGTAGGTCCACAAGGACACGTCGTCCCACAGATGTTTGTGTTTGTACATCGATTCTGAGGAACATGAGTTGGGGATCTCGGTGAACCCGCTAACTTATAGTAGCTGCATTACTGGATCCTGAATCTAAGAATATGGCTGATGCGTAAGAATGTGGAAATGCAATCCATGAAAGACACTGATGTATGGGTCTTAGTGTGCTTCCTCCCTATGCTAGAACCGTTGGTAGCAAGTGGCTTTTCAGGAAATGACTAGAATGGATGGTGCAGTATACATTCTTAAGCTCGTCTTGTAGTAAAGGGCTTCACTCAAACCTACGGGGTTGATTATGAAGAAACCTTTTCTCCTGTTGCAGACATTAGAGCTATAAGGATTCTCATAGCTATAGCTGCGTACTATGACTATGAGATATGGCAAATGGATGTCAAAACCGATTCAGTCAATGGACATCTCTCGAAGATAGTCTTATATGGAGCAACTCGAGGGTTTGTGAATCCTCAAAATATCATTAACCATGTATGCAAGCTTAAGCGTTCCATTTATGGACTTAAGCAAGCATCTAGGCAATGGAATAAGCGATTTGATGATGAAATCAAGAAATTCGGTTTCACTCAAAATCGTGATGAGCCATGTGTATACCTGAAAGCTAGTGGGAGTTATGTTCGCTATCCTAATTCTATATGTCGATTACATTTTACTCATCGGAAAACAACATTTCCAATGTTACAGGGATGTAAAATTCCTATCTTGGAAGACGTTTTGTATGATAGATTTTAGGGGATGCTGCATTACTCTTCTTGGAATCAGTTCTACCGTGATAGGTCCAAAGCGGTTAATTGGTTTAAATCAAAGTGCTTAATTGAGACAAAATCTTGAATAGATTTTACATGGAAATTCCAATGCGTTGGTGGAACGATCCCATGCAAGAAAAGTGAAATTGAGTAAGTCGCAAGGTGCTTCATCGCCATGCTGAGAACAGCGCTTATGCGAATCTTCCTTACGCTTTCGGCCTTATGGATTATTATGTATGCTGTGAGATGTACTCGTCCTGATGTTGCGTTTGCACAAAACATGACAAGCCGATTTCAACAGAATCCGGGTGAAGAACACTGGACTGCTGTTAAAAATATTCTTAAGTATCTTCGCAATACTAAGGATATGTTTCTGGTATATGGAGGTAATTTGAAACGACAGCTCAGAGTTTCTTGCTTACACTGGTTGCCTGGATATCTTGGACGGATGCTGACAACCTAAAGTCGCAGACTGGATATGTGTTCGTTCTAAATGGTGGTGCTTGTTGATGGACCAAATTAAAAGTACAAAATAATGTATTTTTGACAACCTATCTACAGTGATGCTGAATATATCGCTGGCTTTTTTTGATGCATCGAAAGAGGCTGTATGGATTCGTAAATTCATTTATGGGCTTGGTATTGTTCCCACAATTGAAGAACCCATAAGTATGTATTGTGATAATACTGGAGCCATAGCAATAGCGAAAGATGATGGAGTCACTAAAGGTGCAAGACATTTTCGCGCAAAAGTTCACTATCTTCGCGAGACCATTAAGATGGGTGATGTAAAGATAGAAAAGATTGACACAGATGATAATTTAGCTGACCCTTTCACAAAGGCTTTGGCATTCCCTAAGCATTCTGAATTAACTAGGAATATCGGATTGTTGCCAGCTAGTAGTTTCATGTAACTCTGTGTTTGATTAGTATTTGGATAATTTTGGAATTGTAAGACAGTTTTTAATTTCTGATGAATAAAGATACTTGGGATTTGTTATCATTCATATAACAACTGTTATTCTATATTTGCATGTTTAATCCATGAATGATTCATCATTCTAAATATGTCCATTGTCGGTTAACAATATGGGAATATTGTTATGTAAGGCAAATGTGAGTGTTGGTTATATTCTGTGAATATAAGGAATGTTCCCACCAAACTCATATGTATTCACAAGGGATGCATATTGGATACCCCAACCTTCGATTCGTTTCTTTTGGGTCTTTTGTCTATGAGTAAGATGTCGAGAAGGTTGTAAAGATTGGGTCCTTAGATTGCAGATGCAAGCAGTTATGTATGTGTGGGGTATTCACTTTGTGATTATAGCAAAGTTGTCCTGAAACAAGGTAGTTAATAAAAAGCTATTTTTCGATGTGTTTGTGGCTGATGCGCATCCACAAACCACTTGTAGTCAATAAATGTTTTTGTTCCTCCTCTTGAATTGAGATGAAAGAAAGGATAACATTGGGCCTCTCATGATTTAAATCTGATATATGTATGGCCGTTCCCCAAAAAGGTAATTCAAGATGATTCTGATTACATTTGTATATCTGAATTATTTCTTAACGAGAAAAATAATGTTAAAACTTTATGGAATGACTTAGGATCCATATCCATGGTTTTACGGTATCTGTAAACCAATGGGATGATTTTAAAGCAAGAAATTTATAACAATTAAAAAAACTGAGATTGTTTTTGAAACTCTTATCTCATAATATTCTAATTGAAAAATATTGTGTGTGGGTTGCTTAGACTTTGCAATTATAGGTATTTGTGTTATTTGCATACCTACCGACTTCCCAAGTGGGAGCTGTTGGATTTGGTATAGTCGAAAGCACGATTCATTACGAATATAGTGAGCTATTGGGGGCAACACACCGTTAATACACGGAGAACACGGTTTTCATACTTTCACGTTAATATAAACTAAGGACTAGAATTAGGACAACGGGGAACCACAAGGGCACACTAGATGCTGGCCGAATTATATGGAATTAAAGGGTTGTTTCGCTATTTGGGAAACATATTAGAGAAACGAGAGTGTAACGGGATCTAGGACTTGTTCCTAGTTGGATTAGGGTAGGGATTAAAGGGTTTTATATACCCCACATCCCATTATGCTTAAAACAAGACATATCACAAAACCAAAACATCATTCGGTTACTTTGTGTTTCTTCCTGCCGATTACAACAAAAAAACAATCAAGAGGTTGTGTGGTTTTTCGGTTCTATTTAGTCATCATATTCGATCTTTACTTGTTAATTCCAAGCTCGACATAACAAGTATATGTACGTGGTGATTGTGGGTTGAAGATCGAAAGTTCGAGAATCATTCTCAAGGTGTTTGTTTTGGTTCCTGTTCGAAGCTAATAAACCCCAAAGGGTATTCGGGTTTTTTGCTTTATTCGGTTACAAGGTTTTCGGTTGGATTAGGGTTTATAAACCCTAATTCGGTTCTTTAATTATTCGGTTACAAGTCAAGGGTTTGCGTGGTAATCGGGATTGTTACAAAGGTTGTTAGTTAGTGAAGTTAAGCCTAGCATAGCTTAACGTGTTCGGTTGACGTGACTGTGTGAGCAACCGTAGAGGCAATTAATTTAGTTGCTTGTTTCGTTTTCTTGATCAAATCGACAAAAGGTACACGTTTCTATTTACCTTTTATTTGTGTTAACCATATGCTATTACTAGGTCCTATCCGCTGCGTACTCGTGGCTAAACTAGTTACCTAGGTATTTAAATCCCAACAATATCTTACTAGACCACTGCATTCATCTATTCACCACTTTTAAGGATATCTTAAACATGAAACATAGAGTACACGACAACCTTTTGTCTGCGCATTACGACAGGTTTCAAGTTATGCATGCATTCGAAATGCATGGTTTCAAGCTACATATAGATTGATGATATATTTCTCATCGAGTTTGTAGGTTTTTGCTTCTTAGGTGGATTGTAAAAAATTTAAGAACATATCTTTACTTTTTATGAATGAGAGGTGTTTAGTCGTCTTATTAAGTTGTAGGAATCGATTCAGTTTAGATAGAGTTGTTGTTTGTGACACTTTAACTCAATAATAGGAAAAATGGTATGTTTAGAGTGCTCGGTGAATTAACCACGTGACAACCCAAACAAATCAACTTCGAAAATCTCTAGGAATCCGAAGCAAAAGTTTTCATCAATGAACGAATATGATGATGAAAGAGTGATGCTTGAATTCTTCCTTGTTGGAATTGTTCAAGATGACATTTGAGATAGAATAGAAGACTCTGTGAGTCTCAAACTTTGTGAGAGAGTGTTATGTCATGTTTGCATATAATATCATACGAAAATGTTAGAATGAGAGAGAGGAAGCTATAGAGTGATTTTCATTATTTTTAAAGTTTTTATTATTTTCAAAGTTTTCATTAAAAGGAAAAAAGAGAAGGGAGGTTGAGGAGAGGATCACAAAATGTGGAAAGACTTGTGTAAATACCTATAGTAAGGGGTATTTATACTTATTAGCTAAACTTTCTAATTTTTCTAATTTGGTCTAACGTGATCAACATTTACTTAAGTTTGACCAAGTTTGATTTATTAAAATATAAATACAAACTAAACCACTATTTTTACATAAGACCAATTCATTGTTAATAATTAACACTTTTTCTATTTCTAACAATCTCCCCCTAAGGGTTGATTATTACTGGCGCTTCATCGTTGGTAGAATTGGTCTTCCATTCACGATCGATTCTCACCTTCTCATCTGCTCACGATGTCTTAGAAGCTTGGTTATTTCTCTTTCGTATGCTTTCATTACATCAAGGTCTAATTCACCTAGCATTGGTGGTTTTTTTCAGAACTTAGTCTCAAAGATCTTCAGCTTTACTTCCTTCAGGACTCTTTCCAACGTTGCATCACAGAATTTTGCAATCTCGATCAAATACATAGCCCTTTTATCTCCTTTGTTGTTTAAGCATATTAAACCCGTATCTGATTTATCTACAATTGAGTAAGGATTACGTTCTTCAATACCAAGAAATATCAACGTTGGTGCAGTTAAGTTGATCTTGATTTGGTAGCTTTCTATTCCCAACTGGAAGTCATGAACTCTCTCCCAGATTACACAACTCCTGATGAACGTCATCAAAGAATTCCTTAACTTGTTCTCACGGCAGTCAACTTTCTTGTTCAGGAAGAGATAGTACATATCCTCAATATCATTCTTGTTCAAATACTTGAAGTCAGCCTCAGAAAAGCAGTCTGGTTTACCGTTTTCTCTCATCACAATGATTTGTTCCATGAATTCTAATCCATGTTGTTGATCAGTAGTAACTCTGACAACTTCAACAATCTTGTGATTGAAGAAATATTCTTTTGGATTATCTCTGACTCTTCTTTGGTTGATCTTGTACACTCTTTTATGCCATGAATCTTTCCCATGTTGAATAGATAACCGTGCTTCTTTTTTGAAAGTCTTGAATTCTTTATAAACCCATCGATTCAACCTTTCTTCCAAATCATACGTATCATACAATATCATATTGATATGTGTGAAAACACACATCCGTTGTATATCAAAAATGTCCCTTAAAAGACCAAAATTGTGCATAAAATTCTTGTATATTGCTTGTTTTGTCTTTGAAATTGTGTAGGCACGAATATTGCAAATCACAAGGAAAACTGAATATCAAAGTCGGACAAAACACGAGGACACGAGACCGGAAAAACCTCCTTCCTAATGTTAGCGATTCTGCGTCCTTTATCTCATTTTATTCTAAAGAGTGCACAAGAGCCGGGAAAATGATATCAAAGGTCAACCAAAGTCAACCCTTGTTCAATATTAGTCAACCACAAGAAGACAAAACTCCCAAAACACCATAAAAACCCTTAATGTTAAATCAAATTGCAAAAATATCCTAAAAACCCTAACACCGTTATCTCTTTATTTTATAAGAGATAACGGTCGTTATCTTTATTATAACACCAAATCCTTATAACCTTGTTACTTGCCCATGCCCAAAATTATAAATCGTGGCCAATTCATTATAAAAATCAAAGTCAGACCAAATTTTAAAAAACCCACCGTCGGTCAAGAAATCGTCAAACATACACACTCTCACCCTTTTATAATTTTAAACGCGAGAAAATCAGTTGTTACTGTTCATCTTCTTCCTCATTTAACCATGAGTAAAAAACAAAGGGTAAATAGAAATTGATGACGTGGCTTTATAATTAGAGCGCTGAGCAATGTTTTGGCAAAAGGAAAAGGCTCTGATTGGTCAAAATAGCAAAGGGAATGCCACGTGGGACTCAAACAAACACATAAGGGCAGGGATTTTTACACTAAATCCCTTGCAAAAGAAGCACAGAGGTCTGACACACGGAATGCCACGTTGGCAATCCGTGTGCTCATCAAGTTGATCCAACGGACAATAATCAAGATCAAATGATTGGAAGATTGAATGGCCAGGATTAAGGGGAGCGTTTAACAGAATTCGGGACCTAAAAGCTTCTCATGACTACTATAAATACAAGCTCACTCCTCACACACAGGATATCTTTTGTTTTCCCGTTTTTAGATTTAAGTAGCTTATGTAATTTTTCTTTTAAATGTAATTTTCTTAGTAAACTCTTGTAATTTTCCTTTTCAAAATATTGTAATCAAGTTTTCAGTTAATAAAATCAAAGTTCAAGTTTATATTATCTGTTTTTCTATTAATCTCCTATATTCAAAATAATATTGTCTATTGTTACACAAGCTCTCACAAGCTCTCATAAGCTCCTTATAAGCTCTCTGAGTCTATAAGCTCAGATTGAGTTCAAATCAATTATTAATCTACTTAAATCATTAAAATCAGTCTAATACCTTTGCTAAATGGGATTAAGCTGTTTGGATGATGAGCTAGCAATGGATGAACTCATAGGACTTAACTAGCTTATCCTTGTGATAAGCTAGAGCTTATACACAGCTCTTTGAGCATTATTGCCTTTGTTTAGCTAAGGCTTTTGTGCTTAATTCTGTCTCATTGTGCTTATTAATCATGTTTGACTATTTGTTTTTAGATTTTATAGTGTAGATCTTAGTTTTCTTCATAATATAATATCTAGATATTTATAATATCTAGATATTTAGGGCAAGTTGATATCTCTTGGTCCTATCTTGAAAATTTCGGCCACATAGGCTCCCATGTGATGTTATATTGATTATTTTGGGTATTGGGTATAATCGTGGGTATTCGTTTAAGCGTAGTTAGGTTTTGGTGCTTCCGGGAATGCCGAAACGCGTTTTATCGCGAAACGTAAGCATTTTACGTAGCCAATAAAAATAAGATGAACAAAGTTATTAATTATCCTCTAAATAATCATATAACACTTGTTTGATGTAAACATTTAATTGTTTAATGCCCGTTTACATTGAATGATCATTTTTAGTTTACGCGATTTAACTTAACGTTTACGGTTTAAGAGCAAACGCGTACAATACTAAAAATAATTGGTGACTTTATTAACGTCGTACATTGTCCTAAAACACGAGGTGTTATAGAAGTCATTTACGTTAGGTCTGCATTTAAGGTTTTTAATTTTGGTTTAATTTGTGTCAACTGCATCAGCAGTATTAAGTGTCAAGTAGCCTTTTTCATCATTAATTTTTAGAAGGTAATTGTAGGAATTAGATTTAGATATTTAGCATACAAGTAGATCTAGGGTAGTGGTTAATCTATTTCAAATTAGTTTTCAAAAATAAGTTCATTAGCATATCTGTTTTTAGCCTTAAAATAAGTTTTTTGTCTTTTCAATTTCAAACCCAAAAGTAACTAAGTGTTCTTAGTGTATAAGCTGTTTTCAACAAGCCTTTTCATTAAGCTCCTGAATTTCAAAATGGTTTTAAAAAGTTGTTTTAAGTAGTATTTTAGGTATACTTTTTAGGGTAATAAGCCAAAAGTCCATAAGGATCCTTTAGCTTATTTAAAAATAAGCTCAAAGGTGCCTTAAGGGGCTGTTTGGTTAACAATTTACACCATAAGTGCTTATTCCTTTATTTTAGCTTATCTGCTTATTGTTATGGCTTATTTAGGTTTAGTTTAGCTTATTAGGTTAGTATAAGTCCATTTTAGCTTATTTGGTTTTGTCATTTGCTTATTTGAGCTTATTTGCTTTCTAGTGTAAAATTTTAAGTGTTTTTAAGTTTTTTTAGCTTTTCTGTCTTTTTAGCTTATTTCATGCTTATTTGTGGTTTATAAAAATAGTGTCTTTTCAAAAAGTGCTTATTTTTTGTCCTTAAAAAAGTTGTAAAAAATGGCATTTAAAAATATTTGGGAAAGAGGAAGTCCCAAGTGAGCTAGGGCTCGAACCTGGGACCTCAACCCTCTTAACCAAACGTCCCACACAACACACCCTAAACCATCATGCTA
>BQNB010025378.1:0-57233 GCA_026074375.1 Tanacetum coccineum
ACACTTTGGTATACATACAAAGTCTCAATCTTTGTTATTTCGGATTCTTCCAAGGTAACAAACACTTTACTACGTAAAGGATCGATCAAGGCGTGGGATCAACACATTTGATTCATTAATGCATTTAAATGGAGTAGTATAATTTGCAAACATACTATTCATTAGAGTGCTCGGTATCATCACGGCGTTGGGTGCCAAACCAACGCCGTGCCCTGCGTTATTATAACGGCGTTTCGTCGTTGCCAACGGTGTGGGTCACAGCGTCAACGTATCAACGCAGCAACGCCGCCGATTTTGAAAAGAAAAACTTTTTTTTTAAAAAGCCTTAAAATGGCTACTTTTTGTATTTTGAAAAAAAAGTTTTTTTTTGAAAAAACCCTAGCAACGGCTAGTTTTTGTAATGTGTAAAAAAAATTAATATTCAAAAAATAGCCAACGGCTAGTTTACTAAAAAAAATTATTTTTTCAAAAAATTTTTACCCACTATATATATCCTCATTTCATATACATTTTTTCACACAACTTTCAATTCATTCTCAATCTTTATACACATTCATTAGCAAAAAAAATGTCCGACTTTCCTATTGATGGCTCGACTTGGAACCTCCTTAATTCCGGCACGATGTGTGTCGGGTCTACGTCGAATTCTCAATTCCCCGGGTTTTCTAGCCAAGCTCCGATGACTCCCGAGCAACAAGCCTTTTTTGAATCTCAACAAGCCGCTTTTGTTGCATTTCAACAAGATTTCCAAAACCGACAACAAAACCCACCACAATTTGAAATGCCACAACAACAAAGCCAATCTTTAAACTCACTTTCACAAACCGAATCCCAACCAATAAAAGACCGATTGAAACGCATGGCTAAAAAAGGAAAATCGTCCAAACCGATTGGTGACGTTACTTTACGTTAGACATCGAACGAGGAAACGTTACTTGCCGAATGTTTCGTTGCGGTTTCCGAGGATCCGAACGTCGGGCGGTCTCAACCGAGGGACACGTTATGGTATCGGGTTTTAAACGAATTCAATCGGTTGAATTTTCAAAAACGTACCAAGGATATGTTGTCAAGCAAATGGAGTACGTTGAACCATCATTGCCAAAAGTTCAACGCAATCTTCAAAATGTGCAATCGGTTAAAAAAAAGTGGTGAGAACGAGGTTGATTTGATGAAACGGGCTCGGGGCATTTATCAAAACGAGAATAAAAATAGCTCGTTTAATCACGAAAAAGCATGGGCGGTTTTGCGAAAACACGCAAATGGGACGCACCCGATCCCGCACCGGTTGATTTAACCGAAGACGAAAATATTCCCGACGAACACATTTTCGCGGTTAACACCGACGAGCTATTCAGTCCCGGTGCAAGACCTCGTCCCCCCGGTAAACAACGCCCCGGAAAAAAAACCAAATCCGACACATCGGCGAGCACCGGGGGGAGTAACTCGTCGTCCCAATTCGGTGACTTTATGACTCACGAGCTTCGTCTCAAACGGGAAGCCGCCGAAAAGGCGTTTGAGGCGTCGAAAGATAAAGACCGGACGATTACGCGTTTGGAAGAGTTGCGATTTCTCGCCCTTAGCACGAAGGATTTGCCTCCTGACGACGCGTATTAGATCAACTTGCAAAAAAAAACAAATCTAAGACAAGTTACGCACCCAAATGGGGATTCGAACAACCAAACAGACGAATCCGACGAGTAGTTTTTTTTTTATTAATTTCTAATGTATTTTTTTAATTTCCGTAATTTTTTTTTCTTTAAAAATGTATTTTTTTTATTTAGTATTGTAATTTTTATTTTTAATCAATGAAATGAATTTATTTAGTTTTTAAATTGATGAGAAAAAATAAAAATAGTGGGTCCCAAAAAGTGGTGTTATAGTGTTATGATTACTTGGTTTTTTTGTTGTTGATGTTATGGTGTTAAAGCTGACGTGACACCCAAAAAGTAATGTTATGGTGTTATGACACCTGGTGCTCTAACGGTGTTTCCTAAGTAAATGTTTGGTGGATGGTATTTGATAAAAAGTTTAGGAATAATGGTAGATTTTTATTATTTTGTATCACAAACAAGCAAAGATATCCGCGCGTTGCTGCGGGCGTTAATTTTTCGCGCGTTGTTGCGTGGCGTTAAAATTTTATTTTTTTATTATTTTATTTTTTTTTATTTTTTTTGCGAATTTATTTTTTTGGTATCATGGTGTAAAATGACACTGTTTAAGTCAATTCGGAAATGTTACCGCGGGTATTTTTTTATCTGAATGCGTCGGTACTTTTGTAACATTTTTTTCCTCCCTATTTTGTGCCAACAATTCTTTAAAAAAAAAAAACTAATTGGGCCAGCCCAAATTTTTGAGCTTCTTTTTGGCCCAGCACTGTAGCACTGTAGCTACAGTGCTTAAAATGAATAGTAAGTCAACCCTTCTCAAATGATTATATATATAATGTGAGCCATCAGATTGGAGATCAAAGTTAAAAAAACTGGCCTCTACAAATCCCAAGCAAACACAATTTGTATGTATTTTTCAACCAAAAGTGGTGCCTCCACTTATATCCATTACTTATTTTAACAAATTCTAATGTAAAATTTTATATTCATTTATATAACAAACTAGTTTAAAACCCATGTAATACACGGGCTGTTTAAGATTATTATATGTTAAATATTTATAAAAGAAAATGTAACTTAATAAAGTTTACATTTAAACTATGAAGATAAAGAACTCGCGAGCATTACATAGTACTATAAATTAGTTCTATGTAAACTACATCAAAGCACAATATGTGTTGATGCATCCATGTAATGCCTTTAGCAACATTGAAGCACACATTCTTAGGATATATTGGACTTAAGATTGTGAAGCAAATCCTTGAATATTGTCGCTAGCAACATGACATAGTTTTCATGAGTTATCAGTCACTTAGTTTCCCAAACTCAATATATATAGTTTCTTAAAGAGTAATTAGAATTTATTGATACTAAACCATTTTTCTAAAAAGAAAAAACTTCTAGTTTACACAGATAAACATAATTAAGAACATAGAAGGGAAACAATTATACATTTTTGTTTAATACTTGTCAAGCGCTTCACCGAACACCTATAATTATAAAAATGAAAAAATTAAAAGTTCGCCAAGTGAAGAATGTCACACCCTCAAATCGGGTCTCGTCGGAATAAGTAACCGGGGCGTGACGTCATGAAGATACATCACGCAAAGTATAGAATAACGACCTCTAAGGGACGTTTTAAAAGTTTAACACCGTTGAATTGATAGATTAACATAGATTACGTTAAATAGAAAGGTTGGCATGATTACGTTGTTCTAGACTCTTCTTTATGTCCGTTATGTGGATCGGTTCCTAAGGATATTCAGCATCTCTTGTTCCGGTGTCATACAGCTCTGCTTATTTTTCGTAGGATTTGTCGATGGTGGGATCTAGATTGGCATGATTTATTGTTCTTTTCAGATTGGAGTGTCTGGTTCTCTTCTATTCGGTTACCATCTAGGATCAAGCTTATTTTGGAAGGTGTGTTTTATGTTGCTTGGTGGCATCTCTGGGTGTTTAGAAACCAATCTATTTTTGCAGTGTCTCCTCCGAGACGTTCGGTGCTCTTTGAAGACATTGTTTCGCGTTCTTTTACTTGGTGTTCTAGTAGATGTAATAGTTCTTTTTCTTGGGAGAGTTGGTTGAAAAACCCTAATTTGATTTCCTTGTAATGTTCTTTCTAGCTTCTTGCTAGCTTGTTTATAAAAGTTGTTGTAAAAAAAAAGGTTAAATCGAAAGGTTCGAATAGATAAGTGCGGAAGCATAAAGGTGTTTTAAAAGCTAACAACGGTATTTAAATAGAAAATGCAATTCTTGAAAGGGGCCAAGTCATTTCACGAACATCACATAGCACATCAAGACTACAAAGCTAAGCACCTGAGAAAAACACGCTTAAAACGTCAACAAAATTGTTGGTGAAATTCATAGGTTTAGTTAAGATATAATTGTGGACCACAAGATTTAATAACGTGTGAATCGGCTGTAACACATACAACTTCACAAAGGTATTTACGTTTTCTCTAAGCTCATGACACCGAAACTAAATACAGTTGTAGCATGAATAATGCCAAGTTGCCACGCAGGTATCTAATTCAAAATACCCGTAGGGTCGACATGATATGCATTTGTTGTATCAGCCTGTCGATACATGTAGAAATCACCAAACCCGGATGGGGATTATTAATCCCTAACAGATCTATTAATAACACTCGCACTTACTCACAACAATTAACGGTTCATGATAGTGGCAAAGTTGTGAACTAATGGTACTTAGGCAAACACGTAAACAAGTAAGAGTTTTAATACGGTACTTGTGTCCAAAGTTAAAAACAAGCAGTGTTCCTCACCCTAAAATTTGTAAATCATTCGTAAAACGGTAAAATATAGGGCTATGAACTCACTTTATGCAAACAGTGAATAAACGACAATCAACGATATGGTGAACGTAATAATCAACGTACAAGCCACGAACACAATCCTAATTGCAACCTATTTAAATGACGCGCTTTTAGGAGAAAGAATATACTTAACGAAATAACGCATAATACAACTATAGAGGTCAGATAGCATCCACATGTGTTGTGTCTTGGTTTGATTAACAAAACGTGTCTTTACAAAAATAAAAGACCTTTACTTAAGTTTCCGCCACTCAGGCAAAATGTTTCTACTTTTAGAAAGTTTCTATTTTTATAATGTTTAGAAATCTGGGACGTTAATACCATCCCCCAATATTGGCTATATCTATTTACCCTAAACGCACTAAATAAACTTAACGCCTACTACCACTTTCACTTCATTAGTATCTATCCGAAATTAAACTTACTATACTTAGCAACATTCAACGTTTCCTAAATATCGCTTCTAAAGCGTTTCTAACCCACCCTAATATTATATAAGTGTTACTTTAACTTTCGCTAAGTTCTCTACATCCCAAACGAACCCGAAAACATCCAAAAACCCCATTTAATGATTCAATTAGCTCAAAATAATTTTAAGTATCTTAAATACGACTCAACTTTATGATGTTATAACTCACTCGTCTTTGATATTCAAGCTTCGAAAAGTCGCGCTTTTTTACTAAAATTTCATTTCGAACAACTTTCGTTTTATAAATTTAGACCGGTTCGGACCCGAAAGGGGTCAAAACTTAGTTTTAAAATCGGATCAGAATGTTTATTAAAGCTGGGAAAATGTTCAAGTTTTTACAACACGGAAAAGACCATAACTTATTCGTTTTACGTCCGATTTTAGCGAATCTTATATCAAAATCATCGTAGAGACATAAGCTATCATATCCTTAAGTTTTCAACATGTTAACATATTTTTAAACCGTCCGAAACGTATGGGCTGTTTTCGGACAGCTTCTACACTTAGCCGAAACTGACGCTAATCAATATCACAACTCCCTAATACTTCTAATCTAACCTAGTTTCTCCCAACACAAAATCCAAAAATAAAATCACTACTAATATCAACCTAATCCCATCTCTAACCTCTTCCAAACCTACTAATCCATCACCTCAAACTAAACCAACCATATTCAAATCCAATACTTCCATTATTTCAATAAACTTTTAAGAATCCATCAACTTTATTTTATAAAATCAACACAACCACATGGATACTAAAGATTTAATAACAAGAATGATAAGTAAATAAGAAATGGAAGAGAAGAGTTTAAGGTTTGCTTACGAGCAAGAAGAACAAAAATAAAAGTAGCAAATCTTGATTAAAAGATGATGAACTTGCAAAACCCCAAATAATATATCTAACCATAACTTTTAAATTCTTGCAAAACCCTTAAAAACAAATGATATAACCCTTTGGAACACCTTGAATCTTCTTAGAAATGAACACAAATGTAATGAATCTTGAAGAAATAGAAGACAAATACTACCTATGTGGTGGTGGTTTTAGGCCGTGAACAAGAAGAAGAAGGGAGGAAGAAAAAAATTTCTTGGTGGCTTGTGTGTGAGAAATGATACCCTAAAAATGAAGTAATTGTTCTATTTATACACAAGGTTTAGGGTTTAAGAGGTTTTATGTGAACCATGGCTAAAGCCAAAAGGCTTGAACCCTCTCCCTTGGTCCTTGTGGTTCAAACGGTTAGAGCAAGAAAAAGAGGGGACCAAAGCTAACTTTTGCAACAATGGTCCAAGTCATATGGTTAGTGCTTTTGTGGTCCAAGATTCCTTAGCAATGTGTAAGATTATCACAAGTTTATGTTGGTGCATGAGAAGTAAATCCAAAGATGTCATTTTCATGCACACATGGTGTTGTTTTTTAATGTTTAAAGTGAAAAGACGCTCTTGGAATTAATTTAGAGTGTGTGTGTGTGTCGAAATATTAGAGTAGGGGGGATATGTTTCAAAATTTTGAACACTAGGATTGATAATGGGTAATAACTTGGGTTTACATGCAAAAGTGGTAGGTTTTTGGTAACCCATCAGGCTTAAAACGATAAAAACTCGAAACGCAAGCGAATAACGAAAAATTCTTAAACACAAGTGTACATTATCAACGTAACACTTTAGAAGGATCCAAAAAGTATATTATGAGTAGACTAAACTTAGTCTGACATCGAAACGCATCCGATAACGTTTTCTTAGTTTTACGCGGGACAACTTCTCGGTTTTAGGTCAAATTATCACGTAACTTATAAAAGTCAAATTAATGAATGGAAAAGTAAAATATATTGACCCAGAAATTTACGAAATGTCACAGTCTTTCCTCGTTAAAAGAGCTTTGTCCCAAAAGCTCACGTTGTAGCATTCGATGATGGCACGGGATCAATAGAAAGGTGCAATTGAGATTTTTTTTTCACATAATGCATGATGGGTTCGAAATTATTTAATGGAGAACGGTTAATATTAGTCAAACATTGATAAGTAGTCACATATTTCATTAAATTACACACTTGTTCAAAACTATTAGATAGAAAAAGCTTGAAGATAATATAAACTTTTACATGAAACAAATCCTTTAATATGTAAAATGTAAGCTTGTAGTTACAATTCCTATGCACACACCGAGACTTTCAATTCAAACTTTCACTCAAGCATTTTATCAAACAATTTGGTGTGCTACATAAAATAGACATCAAAAACCAAATCCTTAACCCAACTTTAACATATATTTACAGGTTTTTATGGGAAGAAAACCAAAAAAAGCGTTAAAGATCTTATGAATTTATTAATTTGATCAACATTTAATTAAATCAAAGAGTTCTAATTGTAGTTGTTAAATTATAGAATGAAAATTAAGATACTTTTGACATAAGTCACTTTAAAGAAATAATTTTTGACACACGTTTAATCAAACACTTGGTAGGCATTGTCAATTAAACAATCCTACAAATAATAGTATGTCATATAAGCAAACTTACATGCAACAACAACAACAAAACAGTCCCCCCCTTCCTCCCCCTCCCCGCTTGTTTGCCCCAAAACGTATCACACCGCACCGGCACCACAACGCACCGCCTTCCGCATGGGGGAAGACTACAACATAAAACCATGATCTAATCCCAACGTTGAAACTCGAAAGGGTTTACACGCCGTCCTATCGTTATAAAACTCTTTTTTTTGGTGAACACGAGCCAGCTGGAGGATTTAGTATCTTTTAAAAATTCTGAATGAACTTCTCGTGTTGTCTCATGTATGATCTCTTCCCGCTCCGGGTCCAGGGTGAGAGTTGCTATACTCTAAGACCCTCTACCCCCTAGCAGATGGTGAGACAAACACTTACATCCATACAAAACCCCATAAAGGAGCAGCCGGAGTAATGGCCCGTATGATAGCTGTTTGTATTGTAACCGATCTCGTTTGCCCAAACGAATCACCCCTTTCCATGGGGAAACTTTCAACATAACCTTATCCCCAACTTGAAACTCAAGAGGTTTCCGCCTCCTATCGGTATAACTCTTTTGGTGATCACGAGCAGCTTGAATTTGGCTTTTAATCTGAATGATCTTCTCGGTTGTCTCATGTATGATCTCCGGGCCAGTGAGTTGGCTATCTCTAACCTCTGCCCAGCAGATAGGTGATCAACACTTACATCCATACAAAGCCTCAAAAGGAGCAGCCTTAATGCCCGTATGATAGCTGTTGTTGTACGAAAATTCCACTAAGGGTAGATGTCTATCCCAACCCTTTCCAAAGTCAATCACACATGCATGTAACATGTCTTCTAACGTCCGAATAGTCCTCTCACTTTGACCATCAGTTTGTGGATGATAAGCCGTACTCATATCCAGCTGAGTACCTAAGGCTTTTTGAAGCGATTGCGAGAACTGAGAAGTAAATCTGCTATCTCTATCAGAGATGATTGAAAATGGCACTTCATGCCTTGAGAGTACTTCTTTTAAGTATTGTCTCGTTAGTTTTTCTATTGAATCGATTTCTTTCATTGATAGGAAATGTGCAGACTTAGTTAGACGATCAACGATCACCCAAATCGTATCTTGACCAGTCGATGTCTTTGGCAGCTTAGTAATGAAATCCATGGTAATATTTTCCCATTTCCACTAAGGAATCTCAGGTTGAACCAACCAACCAGATGGTTTTTGGTATTCTGCCTTGACTTTAGCACATGTCAAACACTTACTGACGAATGTGGCAATCTCTGCCTTCATATTGGGCCACCAATATAACTTATTGAGATCGTGATACATCTTATAAGATCCTGGATGAATAGAGTACTTAGACTTGTGAGACTCATTCATGATTAAGTCTCTTAACCCTCTAAAACTTGGCACCCAACTTTGCTTCTCAATACAATGCGTTCCATCAGCACGAGTCTTAAACTTTTTGTTCATTCCATTGAGATTTTCTCCATTGATATTTTATTCCTTCATTGCTTCTGCTTGAGCATTTAGAATCTGAGATGGAAGGTTCAAGCCGATTGTCATCATTAATGCTCGAATTCGTAGCGGCTTAACTCTTTCCTTTCTGCTTAAGGCATCAGCCACCACGTTCACCTTCCCAGGGTGATAACGAATCTCACAATCGTAATCACTCAATAACTCCAACCATCTTCGTTGCCTCATGTTCAACTCTTTCTGATCTATAATATGTTGCAAGCTCTTATGATCAGTGTGTCACACCCCGCCAAGGCGGAAATGCGAGGCGTAAGATGATAGGCATCATCACAACACATCGATGTCAACGATAGAGAATAACTAGAATGCAACTAAATAAAATCCAAAGTGTTATGACGACACCTAACACAAGAGGGGTCTTGTATTGAGGTTATTCACACACATAATACATAGACATAGTAATAAATCCAAACATAACAACATCAATATTCAAAATATACAAGGTATGAAAGTATGCAATAAATCTCTAGCAGGAAAGACTCTACATGCAAGATCCTAAGGTCTCGCTAGCCACACATATTAACTTCGCTAGGCCCACCTGAAAATGATACTTTAAAACGTCAACATAAATTTGGTGAGATTCGCAGGTTTAACACGAATTACTTACTCTTGCTGTGAATCATAATCATTAGGACATACAAGAATATTATACACAAATGCAAGCAATTAAATCAACACACAATCCATTACACATTCGGGCTTAGATTAGCACTGGCACTACAAGCAACCATGCTCACCCAGGATGTACCACACAAAATGGGGTAGGCGTACCCCTCTGATCCATCCCGGGTAGGCGTACCCCTCCGGTCCATCATGGGTAGGCGTACCCCTCCGATCCATCATGGGTAGGCGTACCCCTCCGATCCAACAATGCATACACATAAGCCATAAAATATCCAGTATTGTCCAAACCAAGTAAAACAATTATTTGCAGTGATTAAAACATTTCAAAACACAATTTAGTATCATTTTCACCCTAATAAAACTTAGAAAAAGAGGTTATGAGTACTCACCTCAAACTTCACGAATGCGCACACAATTTCCAAGCAAAGTTTACACAAACAAAATCTATGGGTTACACATGATTAAGGCTTCACGGCCATAAACATGTAATCTTTCAATTGATGGATACTAATGTCTATATTATGCTTATAAACACCCCATCATACTTCCCATATTTTATTTATACTCAAAATACCTTAAATCCCTTTATTCAACTTTTTAGATTATAGCATAATTTTATAGTCAGTTTATGGCTACTAATAAAATACTAAACGAGCCAATTAGACTTCTTTACTGTATTTCCTACATCTTCAATGGGTTGTATAACTACTGTGATTTTTATAAAAAAATAATAACGAGTCTAACTATTTTTTAAAAATTCAAAATCCTAGAGTATCCAGAAAGTGACCTGATTCGACTATCAAAAAGTTTGACTTGACTAGACCCATTTAGACACTTGGGAAAAATCTACAAAAATTCTAAAAATTCATAGACATCATAAACTTACTACTGTAGTAATCCCATAAATTAAAAAGATATTTTGATGTGGTTTTTGACCTCACAAACATAACCCAGAATCTGCCCCAAAAACTCAGATTTGACAATGAATCTTGTAAAATTACTTTGACTGACTTCTACTTACTTATAATTCATGAAACCACCTGGGATAGAAAGTAGACTCTCTGTAGATAATTTTAGGCTTAACAAAATCAATAAAAGCTATTCGTATGACCGAGTTATGACTCTCGCAAGATGACCTTAAATTCTACCCAGATTTCAATTCTGAATTTACCACAATTAAACCTAATTAAACCCACCCATAAGCTAATTAACATCCCCTAATCAATATTAGATGATTATTACTTCATTAATACAGAACTTTTATAAACTCTAATCCATCAATTCAATTGTTACATAATTAATAAAAAGATTAAAACAATTGTGTGATTAGGAGTATAAAAATTAAACCAATTTAGGATTTAAACAAAAGATCTAACCTTGATTCTTGAAGCTTTAAAAAAATAAAAATGAAGGCTAAGATTTTGGTCTCTTGGTCGACACAGAGAAGAGAGGAGAAAGAAAAAATAATACTGATTTGGTTTTATAAAAATACAGTTTAGTCTCCATAAAAAATTGGACTCCTTTTCCCCCTTTCTTTTCTTTACAAGCCGATCCAAACACCCTTTCATATTATTTTTTTTAATTTTGTTTTTTATATATAAATACACACACCTTATACACAAATCACCTTTAATATATATATAGAGTAATATATAATAATAGTATATAATATAATAATATATAAATATATATATAGTATAGTATATATAGTAATATATAAGTATTAAATATATATTATTAAATATTTATATTAAGGGAGTAGTTATTCTTATATTATGTATTTATTCAAAAACCTGTATTTTATTTAAAGTATAATTACACTTGTATTTACTTATTTGTGGCCTTTAAATAAAATACTTATTAACACTATCTATAACATATTTACTTCACTTATTATTTCTCAAAATATTATTATCACTATATAAATAAATTATCGAATCCTAATTCACTAAATAACCTTGAACTGAAATTAACGATACTTGCCACATTAATTATTCTAAACGTTATAAATATCATAATGACTAACGAACTTCGATCTCATGATCATCATTTATAATGAAATGAAATGACCAAATACCTTATTTGAAACACCTCACACATAAAATGCATCCCATAAACCATACCACATAATCTCAAATGCCACAAAATAAACTTGCGCACAACTCAAATCACATAAAACCTAGTTAGGCTAACACTGATGGTTAAACTAACGTGGTTTGATCACGGTTGTCACAGTCTCCCCTCCTTAGGGAAATTTCATCCTGAAATTTAACTAGTACTTTCATCAACACGATCAGCAAACAAATTCGGATACTTGGCCTTCATAAAATCCTCTTGATAAACGTCAAAAGCGTATCGTAGTAATATAAAGTATTTCCCGTTAGAATAAATAATCACTTGAGAACAAGTAAAAATCTAATCTTTCGAGTGTCGTATCCACGGCGAGATTTGAATAGAGATTTGCGTTAATGTATTTCATTTGATGCTTGATTATTGATGACATCAAATAACGTCACTTTATTATATCATTTTATCCCATCTATTTTGCCCACTTTTATATAATTATTGCATTATTTGGTACTTAATTGCTTTAAAGTTGATAAATGCAGTAATTCAGGAGTGTTTTGTGAAGATATGCTAAAAGGCACATAAATTGGAGCTAAAACGAAGACATTTGAAGATTTCTGAAAATTCACCAATACGCCGTATCCAACTAAAGAGATACGGCGTATCTGCGCCAAGACTTCACAAGAAAACGCGTTTGACCCCAATACGGCGTATCCATGCTATCTACATACGCCGTATCCATGAAGATAACTATTCAAAGATACAGTAAATCAAGTAAATTGGGAATGATATCAATGATTGATTAGAACGTAGCGCGCACTCCAAGGAATCCAGCCAAATACGCTATATCGACCTTGCCAGATATGGCGTATCGAGTCTTTTTCAGACAATATAAATAGAACACTCAAAAATGAGTTTTCAGTGTGCAATATCATATTATTTATACCATACTCATTAAAGACGAATTTTAGAAGAGAAGATCAGCCACCAAGGTCATTGATCACGAATCAATAGAAGACATCATGTAATTTTTACTCTCTTAATTGTTTGATTACGCTTGTATAATTACAATGGTTGTAGGCTAATACCCTCGGGTATTAGCCATCTTAATGAAAGTTCAATGTTTGGTTTGTTTTAAAATCGATTTCTTAATTTATCGTTAATTGTTTAATTATGTTTATCACCTCATACTTGTTTATGTGTTTGAATATGTGACCTATTATTCAACTGGGTCTAGTGAGACGGACCAAGTAATCTAGATACCAAGATAGCTCTCTATATCGTGTTTCATATATCTTAGAGAATTAGGCTAGGGTTTTAACAGGATCACCACTGCTTTAATTCTCTAAGATATATTATAATTAAACTAAAGGATGCTTTATGTGGATGCGTTAATTGTGACAGGATTAATCGTGTCTAGGTCTTAGGATGATGTCCCGCCTAAGTCTTAAGAATGATATGCCGCTTCGAGATAAGTAAATCATTGCACTAAAAAAACAAACCAGAATTGAACCGAATTTAATATGGCTAATACAGTTTTCTATCATTTGGCTTGCACTGCATTTTTATCTTCTAATCTTCATCTGTTGTGTTTATTGTGTATTGAATTGGTATTTGTCATCACCAAACCTATGCCAGTCTCTCAGGCTGAATCCCCTATTTCATTAGACAAAATACATAGCATAGGTTTAACCAGTAAATAGACTAATTAAAATACTAACAGAATAAAGGATTAAATTTCCACTCTTAGTGTTCGACACCCTACTTACCGCGAACCCCAAATTGACCGGGTACGCTGCTTGTTAAAGCGTTGTTTTAGGTTTGTCGGCTAAATATAAATGTAAAACTTGATAATCAAATAATTGACCCTACACGACAACACATCAGGTTTTTGACGCCGATTCCGGGGAGTGAAATTATTAAACCTTATTCTTATCAGTATTTCCAACCTTTAATTTAATTTAGTGTAATCAAATTATTTAAATTCTGTTTGTATTTATTCGCATTGTGTGTTTAAATTGTTTGTTTAAATTCCTGCATTTAATTGTTTTAAATAGTATTCTGTTCTGACTGATCACCTGATACGCCGTATCCACCAGTTGGATACGACGTATCAAACCTTCTAACCAGGACAGCGTATCGAGTTTTAGTGTCTAGACGGCGTATCTGTTTTCTAAACAATACAACGTATTCCGTGAACTTTATACGGCGTACTGGCATTCAACCGACCTATACGGAGTATTCAAATTAATTGAATACGGCGTATTCGTCATCTGATACAGTAAACAATAGTAAAACTCCATCTGTTTGATTTCACGCTTAATTCCTCTCACCGGGACATATCCTACTGATTCGTTGTCATTTGTTTCAGGTAGTGCATGACAAGAAGTTCGACGAAGGAACTACTCTCACCTTTTGAAAACCGAAACATAAATTTCGCACAAAAAGAAGGCTCTTTGATACACCTAGTCTCATAGAATCGAATTCACCTGAGTTCGATCACATTTTTGACATCAAAGAATAATCAGAGGAAAGGGAAAGAAAAATAATGACGGAAACAATGGAGCAGTATATGAGCAAAACTCGAGAAAATTACGGGTCGGGCGTTACTAGGCCTACAATCAACCACGATACCCCCTTTGAATTGAAGGGGCAATTTCTCAAAGAACTTCGTAACAATACTTTCAGTGGCTCAGAACATGAAGATGCTAACGAGCACATCGAAAAGGTTCTAGAGATTGTTGACTTATTTCACATCCCAAAAGTAACTCAAAATCAATTCATGCTTCGGGCTTTCCTTGTATCCCTCACTGGAGCTGCAAGTAGATGGCTAAGGAACCAGCCATCAGGATCAATTACAACCTGGGAGGTCCTCAAAACTAAGTTTCTAAACAAATATCGTCTACCTGCATGCACCACAAAGAAAATGGAGGAAATTAACAACTTCCAACAGGAACCCGATGAAAGCCTTTTTCGTGCATGGGAAAGATTTAAAGAATTGCTGATGAAGTGGCCTCAACATTATTTGACCGACATGCAGGAAGTTATCTTGTTTTACAACGGGCTTGATGTTCCAACTCGACAGATCCTGGACTCAAAGGGTGCCATACCATCCAAAACTGCTGCTAATGCTAAAATAGCCATTCAGGAGATGGCTGAATACTCTCAGAAATGGCACAATGGAACATCTTCTAGGACCAGAAGTACTGAAACTTCTGACGGGCTTTCTGCTATCCAAGCCCAACTCAATAATCTCGAACGAGAAATAAAGAAAGTAAATGAGAAAGTGTACGCTGCTCAGGTCGGATGCGAACTATGCAAGGGACCACACTATACAAAAGATTGTCCATAAAAGGAAGAAGGGAAAATTTTGGAAGAAGCCTACTATACACAGTTCGGTGCACCCTATCAACCTGGAGGATAGTATAGAGTAGCAGGGCCAGGATTCTACCTACGAAATAATGGAAATCCTTCGTATCCTGATCGAAGACCAAGCCTGGAAGAATCACTGACCAAATTCATGGCAGAATCAGCTAAAAGGCATGAAGAAAACTCGAACATAATCAAGGAAATCCAAGCTTCTACCAATGCAGCAATAAGAAACCAAGGAGCTTCGATTAAGACCTTGGAAATACAAATCGGACAGATGAGCAAAGTCTTGCAAGAAAGAGGGTTTGGAAGCCTGTCCAGCTCTACAAAGACAAACCCTCGAGACCAAGTTAAATCGATCTCAACTACTAAAGCTGATTTCTTTGAGATACGCTGTATTGGGCATGAGCCATACGCCATATCGGGCACACACCACATAAGCTTATTTTCTGAAACAATCCCTTTTCCAAGACAACTGCAAAACTTTGGCTATGATGATTGGAGAGAGGCACAAGATGTGAAGATTCTGGATACTTATGATCACTCCTTGCCTCAAAAAGAAAAAGACATAGGTAGCTTTACTTTACCTTGTTTTATTCATAATATCTGTTTTGATAAAGCTCTTGTTGACCTTGGAGCAAGTGTGAGCGTTATGCCATTCTCTACCTACACCAACCTTGGTCTAGGAATTTTATCTCACACTATGTTGACTATCAAACTGGCTGACCGAACCATTAAACAACCAAGGGGTATTGCCGAAAATGTGCTAGTAAGGATAGGCAAATTTATTTTTCCTATAGACTTTATCATCTTGGACATACCCGAGGATAATGATGTCCCTTTAATCCTCGAACGACCATTCTTGTCAACTGCCCATTCCAAGATCGATGTCTTCAAAAGGAAGATTACTTTAAGGGTCGGGGAAGAAAAACTTGTTTTTAAAAGTGTTAAGCCCGCCACTAGCATAATCAAAAGGGTCTTTGTAATAAACAGTTTTGATTCGAAAACAAACTTTATCGGAGAGAGTGATGAATCATTCGACCCAATTTATGGTTGCTACATAGAACTAAATGATTTGGACACACCTTTAGAAACTAAAACGGATCGAGATGATTTTGTACCAATTTTTGTTAAAACCGGCTCTTATGAGATGGAATTTTCTTGTGTAATCGGTATAAGTATGTTATCACTAACCTCCTCCCTTTCTTTCCCATTAACCTAATGTCTAAAATATTTTACTATTCCATATTTGGGGACAAGGATGAAGGGAAGAGTCATGTCGGGACTTTGATCGATATACCTGTTTTCGTTGGAAGTTTTTCTATTATTTCAGGTTTTACCATCATTGACGATGATGATATGACAAAAGACATTGTGCTCGACATGAAATTTTGCAAGAAGTATGCATCATACCAAAGGATTATGAAGAGATTCGCTCTCGGGAATAATTGCGAGCGAATTGTAGAGGATGAATAAAAGGAATGAAGTGAAGGAAAAACGTCGAACTTAAAGACCAGCTAAAACAAAAGTGCTTCCCGGGAGACAAACCAATCATTTTAATTGTTTGTCACATTTAATTATTTGAATTTGAATTTTCTGCACGAGTCTGTCTTCCCAGACATTACATACGGCGTATCGAACCTCATTGGATACAGCGTATGTATGTCTGGACGTTATCAGTTTTAAAACTTAATTATTTAATTTCTAGTAATTTAATTGTTTCTACAGGAACAATACGATGTATCCTAGGGTTTGGGATACGGCGTATTGACCCCTGTACATTTGTGTGTTTAATTGTTTTCTTGTACCATTTTAGCGAGATAGAATTTGCACTTGTCTTCTAACCTTTTCACAGGACTTTGCTGAAACTATGATATGGTATATGCTGAAAAAGACTTGTGTTGGACTCATCTGGGCATTCTAAAGCCCTAGTCAACACACTTTTTGCTCAAGAACTCATCATGGAGAATTATCACGAGCAAAACATCAGGGAGTTTTCCGTTCTAATTCTATTTTCCCTTATTATTTAATTGTTTTATCTATACAACGAGGACGTTGTATAATTTAAGTGGGGGGATGGAGAATTAGAACGTACTTGTCTTCTTTTTTACAAAATAACATGCAAAGTGCTTAAAAATGGTCAAAATTTAAAAAAAAATCAGCATGACTTTTGTAAAAATCACTAGTTACATTACCTAGCGCACTATAACCCTTGATACATATTGTGAGAATTAAGCCTATTCCGTTTCCAACTGTCTACTAAATTCCACAAATTTATGAGTGTGCCGGTGATGTAGTGGACTTTAGAACTTGGCCTGGTATATCACTCGAGACCGCCATGATTAGTACTATGGATTTAGATGGAAGAACATGTTCAACTGATAAATTTCTAAGATTTAACCAAATAGCCTACATGTCATAAAAATAAGTAACCTTTGCACGGGAGTTAACTAACCAGTGAAGTTAGTTATTTTTATGACATGTAGGCTATTTGGTTATGCTAAAAGGCGCATAAATTGGAGCTAAAACGAAGACATTTGAAGATTTCTAAAAATTCACCAATACGCTGTATCCAACTAAAGAGATACGGCGTATCTGCGCCAAGACTTCACAAGAAAACGTGTTTGACCAATTCCTAATACGACGTATCCATGTTATCTACATACGACACCATATTATATGTTTCGTTACACCTTTGCACCTTAGCCTACTGTCACACCCAAGAATTTCCGTTCAATAATTTAGCCGTTTCCGTTTAGTAATTTAAAATTTTAAAAGTTTCGTTTAGCTTTTCCGTTTAACCGGGAAGTTGTTCCGTTATTATCTGAGAATCATCACCGGGAGCGAACCGGGACACCAAACGTTGTAGTATTTTGGCAATAGCCACGTTTTTATGTTTTAAGGCAATATATAAAATTTCATAATTTTAAGTGATGTCGTTACTCGTTTCGTTAATTACGTGTTCCGTGGAATTTAAACAATACTTTGTCATGCATGCAAGCCCTTTGGAAATTAAATGTTTTTGAGCACTAATTTCCTAGAAAGTTAGAGGCCACTTTTGCCCCCCCCCCCCCCTCTTGGTCTCATTTGCAACCGGATATGCATGTATATACATGCATAGGATTCAAATTTTAAAATGTATTCTCTAGACATGCAAGCAAGATTTAAGGTGAAGGACTAGTACTAGTAATGGTGTGATAGGGTCTATCGTTTTGTCCCCTATCCCTTGTCCCCTAACCAATCAGCAAACATTAATGTGTGTGAGTGTGTGTTGAGCATTTGTCATATATCATTATTCTCATTTATTCTCTTCACTTCTACACGAAACAAAAACATTTCTCTTGGGCTCTCTATCTAAAACACACGAACAACACAATACACTACAAAAAATACATGTATCCATTTCAATCATTTACATTTGAAGACAGTTGAAGGGTTTGATCATCTAATGATCATTCGGTATAAAATAAACAAAACGTTTGGGTTGTTCTTGATCTTTTTGTTCATCTCTAAAAAATCATTTTTGTATGTAAGTCTTCAAATCTCAAATACTTGTAACTTTTACTCTTCTTGATGCTAAACTTTGTTGTACAACTTGTTTTGTAAAAAGAATATTTTGAAACTACATAAACCTTAAAAAGGTATACATATGGTTCGATTTTTAAAAGGAACATAAGGAAATTATAGTTTTGTGATCGTGGTTGTTTTCATTGTAATAATATTTTGTACTACTAAGCTTATTGTATTCGGCTTATATATAAGAGGTTATTTGAGAGCTTGTATTGAAGTATTTTGAGCTTATTTTAGCATATACCATTATACACGAATAAAATGGGAAACATAAGAATATTTTCTTAGGCTTATTTCTTGTAACTTAAATTTAATGTGCTTATTTCTAGCTTATTTTTGGAAGGGTAAAACATTAAGCTTATTTGACTTAACCAATAAGCCTAAATAAGACTTAATGGGCCTACAAGGCCCACGTCACCCATAACATTAAACCTACGGGTGGGGGGGGGGGGGTGGGGAGGGGTTTTTTTTTTTTTGGGATAGTGGTGTTTTGTGGGGGGGGGGGGGGGGGGGGGGGGGGGTGGGGGGTAGGGGGGGGGTGGTGGGGGGGGGGGGGGGTGGGTGGGGGGGGGGGGGGGGGTGTTTTTTGGGGGGAGGGGGGGGGGACGGGGGGGGGGGGGGGGGGGGGGGGGTGGGGGGGGGGGCGGGGGGGGGGGTGGGGGGGGGGGGGGTTCCCATGCTTATTCATAAGCTTATAGTTTCGGCTTATTTTGTCTCTTTATTTCCCTCTTTCCAGCCCTTATAGGCTTATTAGGGCTTGTGTAGCTTAGTGATAACCTAGAACTCGCTTGTTATCTTCTTAGTATATCGGACTTATTTATTTCGTATTCGGCATATTAAAGGCTTAGTGGGCCTAAAAGCCCAATAAGAGTTTTAGTGACTCGTGAATTTGTTTTAAATGGAAAACGATGGTATAGAGTTGTAAATTGTAAATTGTGATTTGGAAGTAGTTTAAAATTGGTTTTTGATAAAGTCTACGACTTTGGAAAATGAGTAAACACGAACGGGTCATGCCGAAATTTTGTAAAAATCTTATACTTAGAAAACATAAATAATAAAATGTTTTGACTAAATTTCTTAACAATTTAAAAATGTCAAATTATAATGACATGTTTTATTTTTCTATTAATAATAATATATTATAATATTATATCTTAACTTTAATATATATAGTACTTACTTACAACTTAAGAATTTCTATAAAAAAAGATTCACTAATGTTTTAATACACACTTAACGTTACCAAAAATGAGTAATTAAACGTTCATGCATCAATACATTCGTTAACTTTTGTGAGGACTAAATCGAAAACCCGTATTCTTAGGTCATACCAGTGTACCACCATTCGTCTGAGTGACCCTACTTTTGACGTATACTCTTTACCTTATCATCAAGGTGAGTTCATAGCCCCGCACTTTTACTTGTTTTGAATAAATGTTTTATAATTTTGGGGTGAGAAACATTCCTTGTTTTTAAAATCAGACACAAGTACTTTCATGAGAATTTTTCCCTGTTTACGTGTTGCCTAAGTAGCGCTAGACCTCCTATTGCCCAAAACTATCATGAACTATTAATCTCTTGACCGGAGGGACCGGTTGAGGGAGCGCGAGTGAATAAATAGATCTATTGGGACTAATTATCCCTATCCGGGTAAGTCGCACTTACTACCCACGGGTCGCCCGATTAAACGGATATATGTCATGTCGAATTTTGGATAGGAAATCTTAGGTCGGATTTCCTCTAGGGCAATGCAACCTATAGCTATATGAAAGCTATGTCTCAGAATTAGCATCGATTTCATGAGCTTAGTGCGACGTAAATATCTTTTATGTGAAGTTGTATTTGTTATAACTGTCGCATGCCTGTAAAATCTTGTGGTCCACTATTACATCAAATTAAACCTATGAATTCACTCAACTTTATGTTGACCGTTTTAAGCTTGTTTTCTCAGGTGCTTAGCTTGGAAGTTGTTGCTGATCTATATGAGTATAAATTGCCGAACAGTTTTCAGATTTCATCTATGTTATCTTAAATACCGTTGTTGAACTTATTAAAGCTTTCGCATTTTAACATTTAAATCTTTTAAATTTGATTGATGTAAACTTATTATTATTTTAAATTTATGCAACGGTGTTTATTTTTAAAACGTACCCTTAGAGGTCGTTCTTTATGCTTTGTACTTGAGATATCAGGAACGGCCGCCTCGGACAGATAATTCTGTCAGGGCCATTTGGGGGTGTGACCACCTAACGTTAGTTTATGCCTGTTCTTATGTTGCTAGTTGCTTTCGTGTAAAGTCTTGTATTTCCTGTGTCATAGTGAAATTTTTCTATCTTTGTAATGGTCAGGAAATTGCACAATGCAATGGAAAAATATGTAGCTCGTAAGTTTCGCTACTTTTCGCTATTATGAATCATGTCCGATGAAGAAGTACTACAAGGAAATGATTATCCGGATAAATTATGAAAGTGAAGACGGTGGAATCAAACTGAGGTTTATTATGTATTATGAAAAAAATGGAAAAGGAGAAAAAGCAAAAAAAAGATAGAAGGAAGAAAAATAGTCATTTCAAAAAGAATTTATACCAAAGGAATCACTTAGAAGGATCGATTATTCGTTGATACGTTACAGAAATCAACGATGTTAAGTTCTTGTAAATAGTGGCCGATAATCACCACTTGTGTAAAGTATGTAAATACGTATGTAATGGTAGTTGGACGTTATTGGGAACGGTCAACTTTGGTTGCCTTGTCATTTTTGTGTTTCGAGGAGTCTGTTATATATTCGAGTCTTTTTAATGGAACGGTCATGGGAAAGTTAATAGCAACCGTACTTATTTCTGTTGACTTAATCTATTTGTTTTGTGAATTTTATTTTAACAAAGCCATTTTAACTCCCCTTCTCCTAGCAACTAACCTTAATGTCTACTCGAACGAGGACTTGTTCGAGCATGCATGTCTATTCCGTCGTTACTGCCATGTATGCATGTCTCAGCTGCCTTGTTGGATGACAATTTTTGGTGAAAGTTAGAAGGTCTCTACCCTATATAATTCTTCATCCTAACCGGCTGGTTAAACGAACAGGAAGTTGTTCGGGATTATATATGTCTATTCTCGTTACGGCGGTTATATACGATACAGTTGCCTTTGTTTTGGTGTGGTACTTTTGGTGAAAGACTGTGAATGATTAACCGTAAGCCTTTTTAACCTAATTGCTGGACTTTGTTCTTCCTTGCTTTAGCGGTGGAGATGTCGTATACCTTGCCAAGCTTATGATATGAAACTAATCTCGAACGAGCAATTGAGCGTACATACTTAAACCGTTGCACCCTAGATTTAGTTGAGTGATCTCGTAGTGTCTTCATTTCCATATTTGTGAGGAGCTTGGTTTATACAGGTGATTAGACAAAAATACGTTACTTAAACAGAAAAATCCTAACTTCGGTTCGGGAAACATTTATAGCTAAACCTTTTTTCTACAGTCTACTTGTGGACAAGTTGGATTCAAATGGGGGGATATCTTGTATGACATTAATACGTCTCTTTATTATATCATTTATCCCATCAATTTTGCCCACTTTTATAAATTATTGCATTATTGGTAAATTAATCGCTTTAAAGTTGATAATGCAGTAATTCAGGAGTGTTTTGTGTATGATAGCTATAAAGGCGCATAAATTGTGCTAAAACAAAACATTTAAAGATTTCATTCGAAATACAGTATCACTAGCTAGATACGGCGTATCAGTGCCAAACTTCCCAAGAAACGCATTTTACTAATTCCTAATACGTGTATCCATGCTATCTACATACGTCGTATCCATGAAGATAAACTACTCGAAGATATAGTAATTCAGTAAATTAGAATGAATCAATAACTTATTACGAACGTAGGCGCACTCAAGGGAATCCAAGCCCAATCGCCCATTCGACCTATCTGGATACGGCGTATCGAGTATTTTTTAGCAACTATAAATAGAAGAACTCAAAAACGAGTTTTGGAGGGTGCAAATGTCATATTCTTTTATACCATATCATCAAGAGACGAATTTAGAAGAGAAGATCAGCATAAAAAAGGTCAAGCATTAATCACGAATCCATAGAAGACATCGTGTAATTTTACTCTCTTAATCGTTTGATTTTTAATTGTTTGATTATGCTTGTATAATTACAATGGTTGTGGGCTAATACCCTTGGGTATTAGCCATCTTAATGAAAGTTCAATGTTTGGTTTGTTTTAAAATCGATTTCTTAATTTATCGTTGATTGTTTAATTATGTTTATCACCTCATACTTGTTTATGTGTTTGAATATGTGACCTATCATTCAACTGGGTCTAGTGTTACGGACCAAGTAATCTAGATACCAGGATAGCTCTCCATATCGTGTCTTATATTACTAGACCAATAGGATCACAAATAACATTCTGTCTTTACCTTTTGATTATGAGCTTAGTTGGACGTAGGTGACGGTTAATGTTTCAGCAATTCCATGATCGTATTAATTGATAAAGATTGAAATAGTGGACTACCAGTTGATAAAACACCTTCAAATAATAAGTGGGTAAAGTCCTGTTGGGCTAGAGTTTTAACATGATCACCACTGCTAATACCCTCGGGTATTAGCCATCTTAATGAAAGTTCAATGTTTGGTTTGTTTTAAAATCGATTTCTTAATTTATCGTTGATTGTTTAATTATGTTTATCACCTCATACTTGTTTATGTGTTTGAATATGTGACCTATCATTCAACTGGGTCTAGTGTTACGGACCAAGTAATCTAGATACCGGATAAACTCTCCATATTGTGGTCTTATATTACCGCCAATAGAGATCACACTATAAGTTCAGGATCACAAATAACGTTCTGTCTTTGTCTTTTGATTATGAGCTTAGTTGGACCAGTAGGTGACCCGTTTATGTTTCAGCAATCATGCTCTTAATTAACTGATAAAGATTGGAATAGTGGACTACCAGTATATAAAACACCTTCAAACAATAAGTGGGTAAAGTCTCGTTGGGCTAGAGTTTTAACAGGATCACCACTGCTTTAATTCTCTAAGATAGATTATAATTAAACTAAAGGATGCTTTATGCGGATGCATTAATTGTGACAAGATTAATTGTGTCTAGGTATTAGGATGATATCCCGCCTAAGTCTTAAGAATGATATGCCACTTCGAGATAAGTAAATCATTGCACTAAAACAAACAAACCAGCATTGAACCGGATTTAATATGGCTAATACAGTTTTCTATCATTTGGCTTGTACCGCTTTTCTATCTTCTAATCTTCATCTTTTGTGTTTATTGTGTATTGAATTGGTATTTGTCATCACCAAACCTGTGCCAGTCTCTCAGGCTGAATCCCCTCATTTCATTAGACAATGTACATAGCATAGGTTTAACCAGTAAATAGACTAATTAAAATACTGACAGAATATAGGATTAAATTTCCACTCTTAGTGTTCGACACCCTACTTACTGCGAACTCCATCTTGACCGGGTACACTGCTCGTTAAAGTGTTGTTTTAGGTTTGTCGGCTAAATATAAATGTAAAACTTGATAATCAAATAATTGACCCTACACGACAGCACATCAGGTTTTTGGCGCCGTTGCCGGGGAGTGAAATAATTAAACCTTATTCTTATCAGTATTTCTAACCATTAATTAATTAGTTTAGTGTAATCTAATCATTTAAATTCTGTTTGTATTTATTCGCTTTGTGTGTTTAAATTGTTTGTTTTAATTCCCGCATTTAATTGTTTTAAATAGTATTATGTTCTGACTGATCACCTGATACGCTGTATCCACCAGTTGGATACGACGTATCAAACCTTCTGATCAAGATAGCGTATTGAGTTTTTACTGTCTAAACGGCGTATCTGCTTTCCAAACAATATGGCGTATTCAGTTAACTTTATACGGCGTACTAATATTCAACAAACCTATACGGCATATTCAAACCAATTGAATACGGAGTATTTGTCATCTGATACAGTAACAGTAGTAAAAGTCCATCTGTTTTAATTCCAAATTTGATTTCTCTCATCAGGACATATCCTACTGATTTATTGTCATTTGTTTCAGGTAGTGCATGATAAGAAATTCTACTAAGAAACTACTCTCACCTTTCGCAAATTCGGAACAAAAATTTCGCTCAAAGAGGAGGCTTTTCGATACGCCAAGTCTCGTAGAATTGAATTCGCCAGAGTTAGATCATATTTTTGACATCGAGGAACAATCAAAGGAAGAAGTAAGAGAAACAATGACGGAAACAATGGAGCAGTATATGAGCAAAACCTGAGAGAATTACGGGTCGGGCGTTACTAGGCCCACAATCAACCAAGACACCCCCTTTGAATTGAAGGGGCAATTTCTCAAGGAACTTCGTGATAATACTTTCAGTGGCTTGGAACACGAAGATGCAAACGAGCACATCGAAAAGGTTATAGAGATTGTTGACTTATTTCACATCCCAAAAGTAACACAAGATCAAATCATGCTTCGAGCCTTTCCTGTATCCCTCATTGGAGCTGCAAGTAGATGGCTAAGGAACCAGCCATCAGGATCAATTACAACCTGGGAGGTTCTCAAAACTAAATTTCTGAACAAATATTGTCCACCTGCCCGTACCGCAAAGAAAATGGAGGAAATCAACAACTTCCAGCAGGAACCCGATGAAAGCATTTTTCGTGCATGGGAAAGATTTAAAGAGTTGCTGATGAAGTGTCCTCAACATTATTGACCGATATGCAGGAAGTCATCTTGTTTTACAATGGGCTTGATGTTCCAAACTCGACATAATATTGGACCTAAAGTGGTGCCATTACCTTTTAAAAAACTGCTGCTGATGCTAAAATAGCCATCCAAGAAATGGCTGAGTACTCTCAGAAATGGCACAATGGAACATCATCAAGGACCAGAAGTACTAAAACTTCTGACGGGCTTGCTGCTATCTAAGCCTAACTCAACAATCTCGGACGAGAAATAAAGAAAGTAAATGAGAAAGTGTACGCTGCTCAAGTCGAATGCGAAATATGCAATGGACCACACTATACAAAAGATTCTCCACAAAAGGAAGAAGGTAAAACTTTCAAAGAAGCTTACTATACACAGTTCGGTGCACCCTATCAACCTGGAGGACAATATAGAGTAGCAGGGCTAGGATTCTACCAATGAAACAATGGAAATTCTTTGTATCCTGGTCGAAGACCAAGCCTGGAAGAATCACTGACCAAATTTATGGCAGAATCAGCTAAAAGGCATAAAGAAAACTCAAACATAATCAAGGAGATTCGAGCTTCTACCGATGCAACGATAAGAAACCAAGGAGCTTCGATTAAGACCATGGAAATACAAATCAGACAAATGAGCAAGGTCTTGTAAGAAAGAGGGTTTGGAAGCCTACCCAGCTCTACGAAGACAAATCCTCGAGACCAAGTCAAATCGATCTCAACTGCTAAAGCTGATTTTTCTAGGATACGCCGTATATAGATGTGTTACTTTACTCTGTAATCGGGCACAACAAACACTCAGGAGCATATTGTCATAAAACAGTCCCTTTACCAGACAAAATGCTGAACTTCGGCTGTAATGATTGGAGAGAGGCACAAGATGTAAAGATTCTAGATGCTTATGATCACACCTTGCCTCAGAAAGAAAAAGACCTAGGGAGCTTTACTTTACCTTGTTTTATTCATAATATCTGTTTTGATAAAGCTCTTGTTGACCTAGGAGCAAGTGTGAGCGTTATGCCATTTTCTACCTACACCAACCTTGGTCTAGGGATTTTATCTCACACTAGGTTGACCATAAGAAACTACTGACTGACCATTAAACAACCAAGGGGTATTGCCGAAAATGTGCTAGTAAGGATAGGCAAATTTATTTTCCTTATAGACTTTATCATCTTGGACATACACGAGGATGACAATGTCCCTTTAATCCTCGGACGACCATTCTTATCAACTGCCCATTCCAAGATTAATGTCTTCAAAAGGAAGATTACTTTACGGGTCGGGGAGGAAAAACTTATTTTTAAAAGTATTAAGCCTTCCACTAGCATAATCAAAAGGGTCTTTGTGATAAAAAGTCTTGATTAAAAAACGAAGCTTATAGGAGAGGGTGATGAACCATTCGACCCAACTTATGGTAATTACATAGAATTAAATGATTTGGACACACCTCTACAACCTAAAACAAATCAAGATGTTTTTGAGCCAACTTTTGTTAAAACCCACTCTTATAAAATGATTTTTTTGTGTGTAATCGGGTATAAGCATGTTATCGCTGACCTCCTCCCTTCCTTGCCCATTAACCTAATGTCTAAAAGTTTTTTATTATTCCATAATTGGGAACAAGGATGAAAGGGAGAGTCATGCCGGAACTTTGATCGATATACCTGTTTTCGTCGGAAGTATTTCTATTATTTCAGGTTTTACTATCATTGACGATGATGATATGACAAAAGACGTTGTGCTCGGCATGAGATTTTGCAAGAAGTACGCATCATGCCAAAGGATTATGAAGAAATTCGCTCTCGGGAATAATTGCGAGCGAATCATGGAGGAAGAATGAAAGAAGGAGGAAAAAGGTCGAACTTAAAGACCAGCTGAAACAAAAGTGCTTCCCGGGAGACAACCTGGTCATTTTAATTGTTTGTCGCATTTTAATTGTTTGTTGCACGAGTCTGTCTTCCCAGACACTCTATACGGCGTATCGAACCCCTCTAGATACGGCGTATAGAGATGTCTTGACGTTATTGTTGGTCCAAAGTCTTGGATCTGTTTTAGCCTTTTGTAAGACAATAGCTAACTTGAATAAATCCAAATCAACTATATGAGAGACAATGACTATGAATACTATGTGCTAATGCGAAATCTTAACACAAGTACTAAGAAGAACACAATGTAAAACTTTGCTATTTGCTATTAATTTCTATTAGAATACTATTTCAATCTCATACTAAACATTGTGCCATAGGGTTCCTTTTATACACCAAGGAAACCCTAATGGGCTTTACAAACGTGTGAAAGGATAATGCATATCCTTTCCTAAGATATCTCCTAAGATATCTCTAAGATAACTATTATCACTATTCTGTTACATAAACAGACTTAACTAGACAAGATCAGTACTAACTATAGTACTGCCAGACTTAACTTAGTACTGGCAGACTTAACTATGTCTACCAGACTTAACTCTATAACTACCAGACTTAAGTCTGTTTACAATAATTCCTAACAATCCTCCCTAACTTGTGAAACTTCACTGTGTAGATCTTCATGTTTCTTTGTGTGGCTTCATTTAAGCTTCTTGAGGATTTTGTGGAGTATTATCTTGGGAATTATTCTTGAACTGCCAAATGATTTTCCTGTATAAACAGGTTCTTGACTTCTATCAGCAACTCTTGAAATCATCACTAAGGATATTTGCAGCATCAAATCTTTTCAGCAACACTTGAATAAGCAGCAACATTGACTATATGTACATCAAATCATAAAGTTTTAGTCTATTCTCATCACTTCCAGGTGTGTTAACTCCTGTGAGAGGTGAATCATTGAAAATTTAATGGATTTGATGTCTCTTTACCAGTTAGCCATTAACTCTGGAGTAGCCAATGTTTGGTTTATAAACCATGGTACATTGATAACCATTTCAACTCTTAGTACATGAAACATGGTGAGTTGAAATACCATATGATTTTTAGCAAATCATCAGCTATCAACGGATTTGATTAAGCCTTTACCAAGTAACCGTTTGCTCTTGGGCTAGCTAATCCTTTGGTGGAATCATGGCATCACCCTGGTGGACTAGTAACCAGTTCAACTTTTGGAACTTGAATCATTGGTAAGTTGAATACCATCCAGTTTTTGGTAAACTGTCAACCATATAAATGGATTTTCCATAGCCTTTACCATAAGCCATAACCTTGTGGGCTAGCCAACTCTTTACAAACATAGATATGGTGAGTTGATAACCATACAATTTTTGGCAAATTGTCAGCCATAAACGGATTTGAGAAGTCTTTACCAAGAGCCGTTTGCCCCTGGACTAGCCAGTCCTTATGTCTGTAAGACATGGTGGACTGATAACCATTTGTTGTGTTAGTGCATAGCACCTCCACCAAGTGTTATTGATTCGCTGTATAGTACACACTTATATAGCAACCCTAATGCAGATTCTAACCGAATGCCCTTGACCAAGGCAAAAGGTCAAATTCCACAAAAGGATAAAATACACAAGAAAGAATCAATAATAAAAAGATTCCGGAAGAGATATTCCCGGGTCGTATGTCCCAACGAGGCTGCAATTGAAAGTAATCCTGGTTTGATGAGAAATTGAATGATGGAGAATATTTTAGATTGATGGAAACACGGATATAGTTATAACTAAAATTAATTAAATAAAACCTAATTTAATCTACGGGAAACAGATATAGGAAATGGGGATCTTAAAAACTACGGGAAACAAAATTAGGTATCGGGAAACCTAAATACTAAAAATTAAGAAAATAAATGCTAAATTAAATTAAAAATCAAAATTAAATTCTAATTAACTTAATTTGAAAAATAAAGAAAACTAGAACTAAAACGGAGGTCGTTTGAATGTAAAACGAAAAGAAACGGTAAAACGTACCCGGTAAAACGGGTCTAAGACTGAAATTTAAGAAAAATAAAGCCTATACTAAATTTTATATTTTTCCTAGACACTAAATGACAAAAGAAAATTTTATAAAAAAGAAAAATATTTTTTTATTAATTTTTGGATTTTTTATGAATTTTTAAAGATTAATAACTAATTAAAACTAAGAAAATAGAAAAAGACAAAAAATAAAAGTTATAAAAATTCTGAAAAAATAAAATTAAATAAAGAAAAAGTTAACAATTCTAAAAATATAAAAATGCCCAAATTTTACTGAATAAATTAAAAGTAATTAAACTAATTAAAATTTAACCTAATTTAATTATTTAAATTAAATAAAACTAACTGTGGTTAACCTAAGGGGACTAACAGTGAAAGGACAAAAGGACTAACGGGGTAACAGGCTAACTAACCACAGGGACTAACAATTATAACTATAAAAGAAGAAATTACACAAACAGTCCCTGAGCACTAACCCGATTACAAGCTTAGTCCAAACAGCTTATTATCAAAAAGCTATAAAAGCAAAGTTGATAAGGGGCTTAAGGGGAACAATTTTCATAAAAGGTGCATAAGCTGAATCCAACTTAATAAGCTAGAAAAATGAGCTTTTTGAGACTGCAGTAGCTTATTAAGCTTAATAGCTTATTTTGCTTTCTTTTTAGGATTTAAGCAACACAATAAGCTAAGAAAACTATATTAACTAATTACTAAGGCAAGGGTAGCCTAAATATAAGCTAAGGTCACTAAAATAAGCCCTAAGATAAGCTGGAATTTACTTAAACTATTCTAACAGTTTATATAAAAGATAGAAAAAGTGGACTTTTAAGGCTATAATAAGCTATCTAAATAAGCTAACCTAGGGATTTAAGCTTCTAAACCTAAGAGATAAACCTACAGGCTATATTAAAAAGCAATAATAACCTACAGCTTAATATTAAATAAGCTAGAAAAGGGGGGCTTAATATGGTGCTCAGCACCAGGGGAGGCCAACAGCAGTGAACAAGGGGCTTTTTGGGCTTATGAAATAAGCTCTTATGAGCTTTTTAGCCAAAATAAACCACAAACAGAATTAAAGGGGCCATAGTTGAGCTTATTTTCAGAATTTGAGCTAATAAGGACAACTTAAACATGCTGAATTTGGGGCTTAAAAATGGGTGTTCTTCACAAATGCATGAGCACACTTGGCTTATTACTTGGTGAGATTTAAAAGGACAGAACAAGGGGTGTTTTAAAGTGGCTAGAAACAACCACAACTAGCACAACAATAGTGTGCTTAAGCTGCATAAGCAGCTTGAGCACTTAAGCTCATTTTAGCTTATTCAAAATTTGACAGAATATAGAAAACTCTTAAAAATTTATTTTCAAACTAAAAGTGGTAATCAAAGTAGCTTAATAAACCCTCCACACTCAGCCAAAATTGGCTGAGTGGTTACAACCCATCACAAACCATATTTGACCCATTTTGGGGTTAAACCAAACACCCCCTTATTTATATAAAAAAGCTTTTTAACTGATTTTTTTGGTAAAATAAGGCAGAGATAAGTGATTACAAGTGAGTTTTAATAACTTTTAACACATGTTTACACAATTTAAACAGAATGAAACAGCTTAAATTATATTTAAAATTTCGACAATGGCAATAACAAGAACTCTTAACTTTTTATATTGAAAACAGTAATATTACAACATAAAGCTTTAAATAAACTGAATACACTTAAATGCTTAAAAGAAAAGACTTGGAATTAAAATTAAGCTAAAAACATAAAAAAATGGTGTGTTTGACTCGGCTTGGTCTTGGCTCTTTTATACAAGTCTTCAAAGACTTCTAGCTCTTGGGATGTGTTTCTGTGAGAGTACAAAGCTTTCCCCAAGCAATCTTAACCCTCCATATGCCTTGTAGACCATCTCACCATTGAAGGGGGTTCGGGATTTTGTGTATGTTGAACTGGAAAGGGTTATAGGGGTATTGGGGAGGTGGGAATGAGTAGGGGTGAGCTGTGATGGTACTTGGGATAGTGGTTTGGGAGTGAAACCGTGGGAAAGGGGGTGGTTTGATTTTGGCGGGTACGGGGTTTGTACAGGGGTGGGTTGCAGGTTTAAATGAAAGTTTTGGAAATGATGCAAAAATGGTCCCTCAACTCTTTCTCTCTTTTCATTTCTTTTTGGCCGAAATTTAGTTATAATGAGACTTTGGAAAGCGACAGTTTTGGTCCCTCTGGTTTATAACTAAAGAATTAAAGAGAGTTTTGGACAATTGCAAAAATGGTCCCTGCTGTTTATTACTAAAAGGGTAAAAGGGGTTTTGAAAAGTTGCAATTTCAGCCCTTGTGTTTTATTTTTTTCTATTTTTCTTTTTAAAACAAGTTTCAAAATTGGCAATTTAGCCCCTAAAGTTTTATAAAAAAGGATTTTGGGCTTTTGTTGGGCTTGGGTTTGTATTGGGCTTGGGTTTGTATTGGGCCCAATTGAGTGTGTCTGGGCCCAATGAGGGTTAGGCTTATGTTATTGGGCTTTTTCAAGCCCAATAAGGTACAGGCTTGGTTATTGGGCTTTTTCAAGCCCAATAAGGTTATGAAGTGGGTTTTGTGTGTACAATGGCTGAGATTGGCTGTAACTGGGCTAGGATTGGGCCTTCAAAGTCTTCACAGTCTTTGTCAAATGCACACAAATGGGCTGTTGTAATTGATTGAGGGCCCATTTGGTCTTCACAGTCTTCATAATTATACTATTGGGCTTTCCCGGCCCATCAGATGGGTTAAGATTGCATCCAATAGTATTCTTCAGTTCTGGCTCCGGTTTGACTGCTGATTCTTCAGTATTGACTCTGACTTTGGCATTTTTGGACTTTGGCCTTGATTTTGCACAGTCTTTTCCATTCCATGCTCAGTTTTGTCATTAATTTTTGGCAAATTGTCAGCCATAAACAGATTTGAGAAGTCTTTACCAAAAGTCGTTTGCTCCTAGACTAGCCAGTCCTTATGTTTGTTAGACATGGTGGACTGATAACCATTTGTTGTGTTAGTGCATAGCACCTCCACCAAGTGTTATCTCTTCTCAACTCTATTTTACATAAACAACTCTCTATCTATATACCACAGCTCTGAAAATTCTTTCAAACATCTACAAATTTATTGCTGCTGAGCTTGTTTCTCAATTAACTTCAAGAGTTGATAGCATATCTCATCTTTTCTATCTCCCAAAAGCTTCTTTTCAAGCATAGCTTTGCAAACTCTGGGTGGTAGTAGATACTTAACCTCAGTCAGCATATAGATGTGTGCAGCCTCCACAGTCAAACAATAAACACTGCAGCTATTAAAGTATCTCCAATTGAGTATTTGTTGTTGATGTGGCAACTTCCAAATAGCATCCTCTTCAGATGGTAGATCAAACATAGTCTTTAGATCCCCCCATAAAACCCTTTCATATTCTTCTTCATGCCTGTTATCTCCATACTTCAACATCATCAGCCTATACAACTCCTTGAGATCATCTCTTGTTAAATCATTCAATAAGCCTGGAAAGTTCACATATACCACATCTGTGTTATCTTCCCTGATGATCTGATAAGCACCTCTCTTTCCAGTCTTGATAATCTGCCATTTAACTATCTTTGCAGGTGCTGGTCCTTGTGGAATTGAACTCATTGGAAACTCTTCTGAAGATGGTTCATCCACTCTTTCCTCCATGTAGGCTTCAACATCCTCCTCAGTGCCAGACTTTGCAGATTCAGGCTTCTTCTGCAATCCTTTCCTTGCCAAAGATTTTCTTTTAGTATATCTTAAAACTGGCTTTTTAATCTCAAATTCCTCTTCTCTCTTCACTGACTCTTTATCCTTCTCTTTAGGAACAGAAACATCCTCCCTTGTGTCAGACTTTAGCTTCTTGGAAGATTCTGTTTGAAGCTCTACACCAGTTCTTTTCCTACTCTCTTTCTCTGTATCCATAGGCACAAACCTTTCCATGCTTCTCATCAAATACTCAAATTTTTCTTTAAGTTCTTCATCTGTAAGCTTCTTTATCTGAGCCAATTTCCATCCACCCTGATTCTTCAAATAAGTGGCCATATACTGTCTTTGCTGAGCCTGAGTCATTGGTTTATCTCTTTGAGCTTTTGCCTTTTGCTCTGCAATAAGTTTTCTTCTCTGACTTATCAAACCCACCATTCTCTGAGCATAATCAGCCTCAGATACATCTTCTCCTGCAATCTCTTTGACCAGATCTGCATTTGCTTCCAATTTAGCCCGAATTGTGTCCCAATCTTCTTCTGTATAAAACTGAGCAGCCTCTTGCACTTGAGCCATTCTTTTCTTTTGAGCTTCAGACAACTCTAACTCCTCTTGCAATCTTTTTGCAGCCAATTCATCCTGTCTTTTTAGTTCTTCTCTCCTTGCATTTTCAGCCTCCTCCTCAGCTTGTATTCTTGCTATTTCTGCCAAACTAGCCTGCTCTTCTCTGATTTGTTTCTTTGTTCTTTTGGTCTGAGGAGTCTCTTCAAGTACTGCCTTTCCTTCTCTTTGACTAGCACTAACATGTTCACCACCAGAACTAACTTTTTCACTAGCAGACTTAATATCTGTGAAACCAGTACTAACATCTTCGAAACCAGTACTAACATCTTCAGCATCCAGTCTCCTCCTTACTCCAGTCTTAACATTTCTCCTCTTGGTCTTGATTTGACTAAGGGCTTCAGCTAGAGTTTCAGCTGCTTCTAAACCTTGAGGACTAATATCTGTTTCTCCTGAAGATTTGCCTTGTTTGGGAGTCTCAAAAACTTCTGATTCATCTTTTTGTAAATTCCTCCCCTGTTTGGAAGAATTTTCAGCAGCCTCATCTTCTGAATCAGTGAGAACCACTCGTCTGCTCTTGACAACCTTTTCCATTTTCTTAACTTTCTTCACCAACTTCACTATTGCATTCCCCATAGTCTGCTTAGTCTGCTTGAGATCCTTCTCCAAGCTTTCAATCCTGGTCATTAACTGTGGAACCAGTTGAAAAAGATCATCTACTGACATGTGCCCTGTTTCTGCCTCATGAGTATGAGTAGGAGCCTGGGTTTGTGGAATGTCAGATTCTTGTCTAGGTGAAGATGGTTGGTGTTCAGGTGATGGTTGCTCAAAGGGGTGCTCCATGGTTTCATGTTCAGGTGCAGTAGAAGGTGATGAAGGTTCAGATGTTGGTTCAGTTACAGGTGTAGGTGGAATGGTGGTGGATTCAGTTGGTGCAGGTTGAGATGTAGGTGGTGGTGGAACTGTAGAGGATGATGGTTGAGATTGAGTTCCAGCTTGATCTGCTTGACCTGCATTTTGAGCAACAACAGGCAACATAGCAGGCAATAAAGGTCTTGGTACCCCCCTAAAACCCCTTTTCATGTTTCCAAAAATCTTTTTGGTCAAGGCCACAGCCAAATAAGGGTGTTTGCTTTCAGTTTGTATTTCCAAAATCATTTGTAGAAAGCGAGGGTACATCAAAAACTTAGTTTTACTTTTCAAATTAGCCACCATTCCATCAAAAATCAATTTTGAAAAGTTATAAACCCTGCCAGTGGAAAGACAAATCAAAGCAGTTGCAATATTGCTACCAAATTGATCCCATCCACCACTTTTAGGGCTTATGCAGTGTAAAATATGATGGACCAAGAATCGCCATTGGGGTGTGAAAAAGCTTTTCCAAAAAGTAAAAGAACCATCAGTTGGATACCCCATATTCCCCATTCCCTCAAAAATCTCAGTATTTGGCAACATAGAAATCCCTGAAGCATCGGCTAATTGAAGCTTACTTCGAACAGATGCCTCAGTGATTGTATACTCAAGAGTATCTATGGTTGCTCTTAGTTCTAGAGTCCCATCAGCAAGAGTTGAGGCAGTTGCAGTCTGCCAAAACTGTTTGACTAGGGAGTCATGGATAGTAGGATTGTGAGTCAAGGCATACCTGATATGCGAGCCTTTTAAGAAATCTACTATCTCTGCAAACCCTGCACTTTCTTCAGGTTTCTTTAAGAATCCCACTTGGTTATGCTTGTCGCAGTATTTCATGGAAGCCATTCGTTGAAATTGTAGTAAAAAGGTTGTGATTGTTGGTGATTATCAACTGGGTTGGACTCGTTTTGGTAACTTAGTACTGATTGTAGCTGCTAATTGACTTTATATGCGAAAAATAATAAATTTCAATTGTCCCTCCGAGAAAATAAGCTCCTTTTAATGAAGAAAACTATTTTAGGTGAGATAAAACAGTAAATGTCCAATTTGTATCATTATCCGTTTAAATATCCCCGTAATTTGTTATAACGGTCATATTTAGAGAAAACTCAAGTTGTGAGACCAAACAGTACTAACGACTAGTTACCAGTATTAATATTGGACTACCAGACTTAAGTCTGGTCAACCAGTATTAACAATATATTGTCAGAACTAACAATAAGCTTACCAGGATTAACTAGTAAACTACCAGAATTAATATTGACAATACCAGAATTAACTTTTTCACAACTTCAGTCATGCTCCAATCCTTCATGCAATCCAAGTATAACCTGAAAACGTTAAGCCACACACAAAATATACTACAAAACTTATTCGAAAACACTATGTTTCTAGATCTAATATATTTTAATAACTACTAAAAATAAGATAACCTATCATAATTAATTCTACTAACTAGTATTACTAAGTTACAAACTATACATTTAATCATCCCCTTAAATGTAGCTATGGATTTATCATACCAATATGAACCACTAAGAAATTGAACTGGTCCAACAAAAGCTTTGGTCAGAGGTCATCACATTTGAAGTTCTGTGTGAATTTCTCCACCCTAATGCTTCATCTCATAAGAATCTCGTATAAAGTGATGTCTGATTCTCTAAGTGCGTTTTGTCTTGGAGTGATACACCGGATTCTTCACAATGCAGATTGTGCTTTCATTATCAATGTGAATTTTGGTATTCATAAAATTGAAACCATAGTCCAACATTTGATTCTGAATCCACAATACTTGTCCACAGCAACTTGCAGTAGCTACATATTCAGTTTCTGTTGTAGAGGTAGCCACTATTGTTTGTTTCTTGCATTGCCATGAAATTAATCTTCTTCCAAGAAATGACAACACCGGTTAGTGGATTTCCTGTCAAGTTAGCCCCCAGCATAGTCACTATCTGAGTAAGCATCCAGGACAAAAGATGAAATCTCTAGGATACCATAAGCCCAAATTGGGGTTTGCCCTTAAGGTACTTAAAGATTCTCTTCACAACATTAAGGTGTGACGTCCCTTGGGGATTAACCTGGAAAACGAGAATAAAAAACAAGCACATACTGCAAACATTATATCAGTCCAAGAGCATTAATACACGAGAGAACCTATCATGGATCTGTATAAGTGTACATCCACTGCATCAGCTTCCTCATCTTTTGACAATGCATCATGTTCTTCATTGGGGTTATGCAGTTTACCACTTGAAAGGTTCAACTTATTCATCATGTCTACAAACATACTAGTGTCTTTAGAGAAAGAAAATCCATCTGTCCTTTTGTTTGACTTGCAATCCAAGAAAGAATATGAGTTCATAACTCATTTGAAATCTTCCTTTCATCAAGGCCTCAAATTCATCACACCAAGACTTTCTAGTAGAGCCAAAAATGATATCATCAACATACACTTGAACTAGCATGATATCCTTCTTGTCCTTCTTAATAAATAAAGTCTTGTCTATGGTACCCCTCCTGTATCCATGCTTCTCTAGAAATGTTGATAGAGTAGCATACCAAGCTCTAGGAGCTTGATGTAATCCATATAAAGCTTTAACAACCTTATAAACCTTCTTAGGATGATCAGGATCAACAAAACCAGGAGGTTGAGAAACATACACCTCTTCATCTATAGTGCCATACAAAAATGCACTTTTTACATCCATTTGGTATACTATGAACCCCATAAATGAGGAAAAGGCTAAAAATAACCTGATAGCTTCTATTCTTGCCATAGGAGCAAAAACCTCATCATAGTCAATACCTTTTTCCTGTCTGTGACCTTGGGCCACTAGTCTTGCCTTATTTTTGACAACTACTCCTCTTTCATCCCTTTTGTTTATGTATACCCATTTTGTTTCAATCACCTTTGCTCCATGAGGTAGATCTACTAGAATCCATACCTGTTGCATCCTAAACTGTAATAACTCCTATTGCATAGCTTCAACCCAACTGTCATCTTGTAGAGCTTCAGAAATCTTTTTAGGTTCCTCCTGAGATAAGAAGCAGGCAAACAAACAATGTTGTTGATCTTTGTGATTGTTCCTTTGCTGCTTTTGAACATAACTTACAAGTGCATGTGCTCCTGAATGTTGCTGCACTCTACTTCTAGTTTGCACAGATGACTTAGGATCACCCAGTATTTGACTTTATGGGTGAATGTTGTGTATCCTAAGAGTAGGAATGGGACTAATAGCTACTTCTGTTGGTAAGTTATTGAAATCATGGACCATACCCTCGTCATCATAAGAAGCCTCATCAAAAATTCCTTTCTGAGGTTTGTTAAAGATTGTGAGCTCTGGCATATCTGAATCATCTTGATCAACAGGTTGAGGATTATCTTGTCCACTACCAGAATTAACTGAGTTAGTACTGGTAACTTTGTTTTTAGGTACTTCCTTATATGCTTTGACAAGTATTCATCCAATCATTTCTAAAAGCTAGAATTTCAGGAGTATCTTCTGAAATGCCAGTAGAATAAGCCTCCTTCTCTTGTGTTTTAAGGTTTTGAAGCTCTGTGAGAAACTCCTCTGCCTTTGTATTAATAGAAGACTTCCTTGGTCCAACTTGCCTGACTTCTGTAGGCACAACAATAAGCTCATCAGCCCTATCTTCTTCCTCAGAAGCATTTGCATTAGGAGTGTGTAGTGTACCTGCACTGTTAGTCACTTCAGAAGTACCTGCATGTGGGTTAGTTTGATTCTCCAAAGACACATGAATATAGTTCATAGAATCAGTTAGATAATCAATATCAAACAACCCATTATACCTACTCCTTTCACATTAGGTTTTTCTTCAAGAAATTTTACATGCAGATTTACTTCTACCTTTTTGGTTACTAAATTATATACCCTAAAGGCTTTGCTATTTAGTGAGTAACCAACTAAGAAACCCTCATCAAACTTTCCATCAAACTTTCCAAGCACACTTAGAGTATCTAAAATGGTAACATGGCACCCAAAAGGTCTTATGTAGCTAATAATTGGTTTGTGGCCAAACAAAAGCTCATAAGGAGTTTTGTTTTAAGGTTTAGTCACTCTTACCCTATTAAAGATATAGCAAGCAGTACTAACTGCTTCTGCGTAAAAAGTAGTTGGTAAGAGTGAGTCTGATAGCATAGTCCTAGCAACCTCAATTAGGGTCCTGTTCATTCTTTCAGCAACACCATTTTGCTGTGGAGTTCTGGCATTGCTATACTCTTGTTTTATTCCCTTGTTCCCACAAAATTCAAGCATATCCCTATTCTTAAATTTAAAGTCCATAATCTGATCTGAAGATTTTTTAACCCTGTGATTAAGCTGGTTTTCAATTTGTCTAATAAAGTTCTGAAGGATGCTACTAGTTTCATCCTTTTTAGCCAAGAAGAATACCCAACTAAATCTGGTACAATCATCAGTAATTACAAGGCAATAACTTGCATGATTAATGCTTTTCACAGAAGTAGGTCCAAAAAGATCCATATGCAAGGTATGTAATGACTCAGTAATTGTTCTTTCTAATCTAGCCTTATAGGAGGCCTTGTGTTGCTTACCTTTTTGGCAGGTAACACATGTATGGTCATTTCTAAAAACCTTAGAAGGTAGACCTCTTACAAGGTTTCCCTTCACAAGTTTGATTAAGTTTTTAAAATTGATATGACCTAACCTGCTGTGCCATAATTTAGATTCATCAGATGTGGCTTTTGCAATCAAACAAGCATAATCTTTTGTGAGAGAAGGTGTCTTCATATCAAAACTATACATATTATGTTGCCTAGGGACTTTAAGAAGTATCTGATTTTCATCAGGCATCTTAAAGTCAGGAGACACAACATGACATTCAGTTTCAGTAAAAAGAACCTTGTGATGCTTATCACATATTTGTGATATTGAAAAAAGATTAAAATGCCCAAGTTCTTTTACAAAAGACACACTATCAAAATCTAAATTACCAACTCTTATTCTACCTTTACCAGATTATGTGCCATTGCATACCTCCAAAGGTAACAGATCCCCCTTTGCATTCTTTAAATCATCCAGGTGATCCTTATTACCAGTCATGTGCCCTGAGCATCCACTATCAAATATACCTCTGTCCTCCATGTTTTTGAGTGGATGATCCTGCACATGAAAAAGAGAAATTAGTTTTTCTCTAGGTACTAGCCTTGTTCAGGCTTGGGTCTGCCTTGTGGTCCTTTAACATTTATAGTTCTAACAAAATTGGATCCACTATTATAATTGGAGTTTGGTCTTGTTCTCCTCCAATAATAACCTACTGAGGTCTTAACAGCAGTGCCCCTATTTCCCTTTACAGCATGAGAATAAGTCATTCTTGCTGTATTTCTAACAATGGGAATTCTCACAGGTGAATGTGATTTTGAAAAATTATTTCTTTGATTAAACTTATTCACCTGGGGTCTTACAGGACTAAAACTGTTTGAGAAACTGGTAGGTACTGGTTGTTTTAGATCTACCATAGTAAATTTTAAAGACTACCAGTATCAACATTAACCAGACAGAATAACATTTTGCTAACAGAATTATCATGTTGCCCTACCAGTATTAACATTAGGTCTAACAGAATTAATATTTTGCCTAACAACAATGAGTTGTACTGGTCTAGGTACAAAGTGATTAGCATGATTAAGCATGTTTGCATTGTTCCATACTGGTTTGGCCACCCCGTTTACTCAGTATTAAAAAACCCTTTTGTTTCTTAAGCTCCAACCTCTCTTGCCCATTTCTTGTTCATAAAAAGTCACAATCTTTGATCAAATGACTTAGGCTACCACAAACAAAACACTTTTTCTTGATGAAAGTGTAACCTTCTCCTAGTTCTCTTTCCATAATTTTATTCCAATTCTTTCCTTTAACTTCAGGTGTCCCTTGATTTTTCATTGGTTGCCTAGGAGTTTTTACGTGTGTTGCACAACTAGGTTCAACTCCTTTTGATTCAGACACAACTTTTTCATTAGTTGTAACAGACTTAGACGTAGACATCTTATTTGGTACACTTATACTTTCTAATTCAGACTCAGAAGAGTGCTCAGAGGGATTTCCAAAAGATCCTTCACTATCATTTGATTGACAGGAAGAATGCTCATTGGATGAGTCATCCGAGTCACTAATTTCAGGCTTTTGGGGTCCCTTTTTACCATAAACATACAAAGAATCATCAATTTCCTCTTGTGGTTTAGGAGTATAGTCCCCAGTTAAAGGATGTGGAACTCCTTTGAAACTATTTGTCTTTGAAAATCTACTGTACAAAGGTTTGTTAAGAAAATCTTCTTCTGTACACTTAAACACAGTACGATTCATTTCTTCCTCATAGCTTAAAACCTCATTGTTTGATTGTATTTTATATCCTAAGCCAATCTTTTACTAGTATGAAGTCATAACTGAATCAAACTATATGTTTTTATTTAATTTCCAAAGGTTTTTAGAAGAATTTTTCCATGAATCTACTATTTTCTGCAATTGTTCCTTTTCTTTTACAGCTTTCATTCCTATTCTCCTATATTTTTTTAAGCTTTTCATCTTTTGCATATATTCATTTTGCTTAAATATAAAGCTGTTTATTTATGATATAAATTGCTGCTTTTGAAAAGTAACAACTTAGCTCTATTCTTAATCAACTATATGTAAAATAGGCAAGTATTATTTGCTTCTTGTTTTACTAACTGATTGGTTGTTCTCACACGGTGTTTAAGCTTATTATACGAAAATCAATGTAAGTTTTTAGAACAAAGATACCTTATTATTGACTGATTTCCTGAGTGCATGATTTGTCTCTTCTTCCTCTACTGTATGTTCTCCCCAATTGAGAACACCATCATCCATAGTCAACAAACAGTTCTGATTCTGCTCTTTCTTTCCAACTCCTTGATCTTGATAAAAAGAGTCTCTTTTCATTCCATCATTTGTCCCATTGAATGGGCATTCCCTAGCAAAATGACCAGTGTTGTGACATTTGAAACATTTAAGCTTCTTTTTGTCAAAACCAACAGGTTTGTTTCCATCAATCCGGACTCTCCTTCTAGTCTTCTTGTAAAACTTCTTCATTCGAATAGCAATCATTGCTATCTGCCAAATTTTTTTATGTGATTTTTTTGTTTGTTTAATTTTTTTTTGTTTTGAAATGTTTTTTTTTTTTTTTTTTTTATTGTGTTATTTTTTTTTGTTTTTTTTTTTTTTTTTTTTTTTTTTTTTTATTTTTTTTTTTTTTTATGTCCATCTCTTCAATGTAGGGGTGAGCATACCGGACCGTCGACTGGACCGGACCGGAAGACCAGACCGAACTGGACCGACCAGACCGGACCGAAGGTATTTCGGTCTGGTCCATGGTCCGTTGTTTTGGACCAATTCAGTCCTCTTCCGGTCCGGTCCGACCAAAAAACCCGATGATAATGCGTGTAGGACCGGACCGAACCAAAGACCGACCCGGACTGGACCGTACCATTTTGGTCCGGTCCTCAGTCCGCCGTTTTGGCTAGTTTCGGTCTCGGTACAAGGTCGGTCCGGTTCGGTCCTTGGACCGTGCTCATCCCTACTTTAATGTCCACATCATCAATCTGTTCTAGGTCTTCATGAAGCAAGTCCAGATCTTCTGATTGTTTGGCAAAGAGTGAATAAATAACCTCATCAGCAAAACCAGCAGGAACTTCTCTTTCTGGAATATTGTTTGAAGAAGTAGAAAGAGTACAAGTATTGTAGGCACCAGCATGACCAGACTTAACCTTGTTAGTGCTGCTCTTGCTGTGTGAAACAAAAGCAACATTTTGAGCACTTGAAGATGATTTTGTGGTACTTGTGAGTTCTTGCTCAAAAACCCTAAGGTTATTATACAAGTCATCAATGGACAAAGTGTCAACATCTGGTTTGGTTCTCATTGTCATTGCCAAATTTGACCAAGCTGGGGGCAAAGATCTGAGAAACTTATGATTTGCATCCTCAGTTGATACTTCAGCACCATGGGCTTCCAACTGTGAGAGTAGTTTTTAGAACCTATCATATCCCTTTTCTAACCCTTCTGAACTTGATATAGTAAATGTTTCAAACTGTTGTTTTAAAACAGCTTTCTGCATCTTCTTTGAATTTGCATTACCACCAAACCTAGTCCTTATGGCTTCCCAATTTTCTTTTGCATCGTCCATTCCATGAAATCTTCTCAGATGTTCCTTGGGAATGGCCATAAGTAAGATGGTTCTTTCCTTCCTTTCCTTTTCAACAGCATGAATTTCTGCAGCAGATACTGGTGGAAGTATTCTAACAACACCATCTTTTCCAGTTGAGATTCTTTTCTTAGAATTTCCATTCTGAATTACCTTCTAAACATCATTGTCAATATATTCAAGGTAATGCTCCATCTCCATGGCCCATATATCATATTCATCCTTCTTCAAAATTGGGAGTTTGATATTTGAAATAGTGGTTGTTGTAGAAGTGAGTTGTTGTTGTTGTTGTTGTTTTGGTTTATGGTTTGCAGACCTTGTCTATGCATCTGTCATGGTTGAATCTCATCATCACTAAGATGTTAAGAAATCAATCATTAGCAGTTTGAGACATATTTCTGATCTGAAAGTGATTGTTTTGTTCTTTGTGATTCTTCTACTCAGAGTCCCACTAGAGCCTGATACTACTTGTAGTCTAAAGTCTTGATCTGTTTAACCCTTTTGTAGGACAATAGCTAACTAGAAATAAATCCAAAACAACCTATAATGAGACAAATGACTATGAATACTATTTCCATGCGAAATATTAACACAAGTACTAATAATACACAAATGTAAAACTTTGCTATTTGCTATTAATTTCTATTAGAATACTATTTCAATCTCATACTAAACATTGTGCCGTAGGGTTCCTTTTATACACCAAGGAAACCCTAATGGGCTTTACAAACGTGTAAAAGGATAATGCATATCCTTTCCTAAGATATCTCCTAAGATATCTCTAAGATAACTATTACTATTCTATTACATAAACAGACTTAACTAGACAAGGTCAGTACTAACTATAGTACTGCCAAGGCCAGTACTAACTATAGTACTGCCAGACTTAACTTAGTACTGGCAGACTTAAACAATGTCAACAGACTTACACTCTATAACTACCAGAACTTAAGTCCCTGTTTACAATAATATCCTAACATCAAGCTATCTCTAGACAAACTAGTTGCAACCTCAAAGTCTAGAAATAGTCTGAAAAGACTTGGAGATTGCAAAGAATAAAGAAAGAAAATACTATCTCTCGCACGTCAAAGCAACACAATACAATGATTTGAGAAAACAATCAAACCTCATATCATAGATGAAGAGGATTTTGCAATAGGCCTGAAATGGAAAGCAAGCAATGACATAGTAGAAAAGCTTCAATGTATGTCCACAACCCTATGACGATAAAAAGTAACATCCGAAAAATCAAGGAAGATAAAAAGTGTAAGAACGAAATTCTTCAAGTGTTGGTGATCCCAAACCAACTTCCTTAGTGGGAATTCATTACAAACTTTCCGGTGATCAAAAGGCATTCGTTGTCGAAAGTTGGAGCGATAGTGGAAATTGACTCAAGAGAAAGAAGAGACTTGTCCTCCATGGCTCACTCAAACGAGGTAATATCGATGATCATTACCTATAGTACTCAACTTAGGATAACGAAATCTAGGGAAAAAGAGTAATGGACAAACTTGTCCAAATTAGTCCATAGAATTGATCAACACAAGACAAACATCTACAGAACCTAAAAATGGAATGCCAAAAGACCATTAAACGAACTTAAAACACAAGCTAGACATATTAGAAAAAGGTAAAGAAACTAGTAGCCATTGTGATGCTTGTATTGAACTTAGATTAGAAGTTAACTTTCTAAGACTAAAACTAGCTAGTTTCGAGAATAGAATTTCATCATTAATACCAAAAAAAGTTGTCGAAAGTGCAAAACCCGATAAAATACAAGTGTGTGATTAGATACACAGAACTTATAAGCTTCCCTAGAAAACACAAAATCAAAAATCTATTAGATCAACTTAAAAAGCTCTCTGTAGAACCTACTTGCCGGTGCCATTCATCAACAGCACCGACCAGTTCAAACGAACAGCACCGGCTGTTTGATGATAGTGCAGAAAAAGGAAAAGAATTGGAAACCAACGTAGTTAAACAAAATGACTCCGTTCTAATTACCAAAAAGTCTATTTATGATTGCACCAAAGGTAACAAACTACCACCAATTCTAAAACTTGGTCAAGGACATGGAAAAAGTAAAATCCAAACGCCTCATAAAATGACCCATAGGAGACCTAGTAGCCTATACCCTAAAAGCGATTATCACCAAGTAAATTAGAACTATGAAACACAACATGAACACCAATTCCAACCTCCTATGTATAATCAATGGTGCCTTTTCCTCCATACACGGGACAACCAAACCGTAAGTATATACCAACGGACCCATGAGATATTGGAGACCAAATGATTGAGTTGTTTTATGCATCTAGGTATGTCAAAAGGTGAAACTTGACCCGGATAAATGGATCTAAGATAGCGGTTGTACTAGACACATGACCGGAAACAAAGATCTCTTCTCATCCTATAAACCTTTTGATGGAGGTAACGTGTTGTTTGGTAGTAACACTAAAAGCAAGATCATCGGCAAAGGTACAATTTCTCATAACTCCCTCACCATCAATGATGTTATCACTAAAAATCTTAGTTTTAATCTCTTAGCAATAGGTCAATTTGCGATAAAAGAGCAATGTACTAATTAAGTGAAACAGTAGCAAAATAATTAAAAATGGCATAACCTTAGAAAAGGAATTAGGAAAAATGGCCTTTACATTATGAAAATGGGGAACTCACCAAAAGACGCCCTTTGTCTAACCTCTATAGATGATACTATCGACCTATGCATCGAATGATTGTGTCACGCCAATATGCGACTATATAAATCGGCTATCATCTAAAGAATTGTTAGAAATCTTACCAAAACTAAAATGTATGAAATAAACAATTTTTTGCGACGCTTGCAACTTTGGAAAACAAGTACATGAAAGCCATAACGCTAAAAACATGGTTTCTACTTCTAAATGTCTAGAACTTTTGCATATGGACTTGTTTGGTCCGTCGGCCGTTCAAAGTTACGGAGGCAACTTCTACACTTTGGTCATTGTTGACGACTATTCAAGGTACACTTGGACAAGATTTTTAAAACATAAAAATGAAGCTTTTGATCATTTTGAAATTCTAAGTAAAAAGATTCAAAATCAAAAAGGTTGCCCCATTATATCAATCCGTACACGATCATTGTGTCGGGAATTTGATAATGAAGTACAATTCGGAGCTTTTTGTGATGCTAATGGCATTACTCATAACTTTTTGGCTCCACGTACTCCACAATCAAATGGGGTAGTAGAACATAATAATAGAACACTACAAGAAATGAGTAGAACATTGTTAAATGAACAATCAATTCCTCAAAAAATTTGGTGTAATGCCGTTGACACCTCCACCTACATTCTAAATAGGATTCTTATTAGACCTTTCTTCATAAAAACTCCTTATGAGCTTTTCAAAGGTAGAAAGTCCAACTTAGAATACTTCAAAGTTTTTAGTTGTAAATGTTTTATTTTAAATACCAAAGACTACCTTACCAAATTCGACCCTAAAACGTACCGGAAGTATTTTCCCTTAGGAATTCCACCCATATAGTAAAGCTTATGTAGTTCTAAATAAAGAAACCATGAAAGTCAAAGAATCTCTCAAAGTCAAGTTTGATGAAACTCCTCCTCCTAATTCTCCTTCTTTAGTCGATGGTGACTTACTAGAAGTCGACATCATAGAAAACCAAAGAAAAGACTTAGAAGTCAAGGAAAATGAACCATTAAACAAACAAATCTCGAACATCAAAGAATATAAAGATCATCCTTTAGGAACCGTCATAAGAAACCTAAATCAAAGAACTCTAAGATCTCAAGTTCAAAACCAAAGCAACTTCTTCTGCTTTGTCTCTTCTGTAGAACCTAAAAACATTAAAGAAGCTATACAAGACGAAAGTTGGACTATGGCTATGCAAGAAGAGTTAACTCAATTTAAAACAAATGACGTTTGGTGTCTTGTTCCTACTCCCAAAAACCAAACTATCATCGGTACAAAATGGGTCTTTAAAAACAAACTTAACGAAAATGGTATCGTATCTAGAAAAAAAGCAAGACTTGTTGCACAAGGATACAATCAACAAGAAGGAATAGACTTCGATGAAACCTATGCCCCAGTGGCAAGATTAGAATCTATAAGAATCCTTCTTGCGTATGCTTGTGCTCATGACTTCAAACTCTTTCAAATGGATGTCAAAAGTGCTTTCCTAAATGGTTTTATAAACGAAGAAGTGTATGTAGCCCAACCTCCTGGATTTTTAGATTTTGAAAAACCTAATCATGTGTTTAAACTAAAAAAAAGCTCTCTACGGTCTCAAACAAGCACCCAAAGCTTGGTATGATCGACTCAAAGCCTTCCTCCTTGATCATTCATACACCATGGGCTTAGTAGATAACACTTTATTTACTAAGAAAAAGGATTCACATATCATCATTGTCCAAATCTATGTGGACGACATCATCTTCGGATCAACTTGTCAAGACTTATGTGATGATTTCTCCAAAATTCAATCATGACAGAGTTGAAATGAGCATGATGGGTGAATTGAATTTCTTCCTTGGTTTACAAATCAAACAATTCGAAGATGGAATCTTCTTCAATCAATCTAAATATGTGAAAGAAATGTTAAAGAAATTCGGTCTTGAAAACACCAAACCAATTAAAACTCCTATGACCATCACGAAACGAAACTTCACCCATACGAAAAGGCAAACCCATCGACGAGACTAAATACCGTTGGGATGATTGGTAGTTTACTCTATCTAACCGCTAGTCGCCCTGATATCAAGTTTAGTGTATGTCTTTGCGCTCGTTTTTAAGAAACTCCTAAAACCTCTCACCTCGAAGCTGTAAAGCTAATCTTCCGTTATATCAAAGGTACTTCTCACCTAGGCTTATGGTATCCCAAAGGAACCGGTCTTGAGACTATTGTCTATGCCAATTCTGACCACGCGGGAGACTATGTCAACTGAAAAAGCACTAGTGATGTATGTACCTTCGTAGGTTGTTGTCTCACCTCATGGATGTCAAAGAAACAAATCTGCTAAGCTATCTCAACCACCAAAGCAAGAATACGTTCCGCCGAAAAGTTTTTGTCAACAAGCCTTATGGATGAAATAAGCTCTAGTAGATTATGAAGTTAAATTAAATGGCGTACCTGTTCTTTGTGACAATAAAGGAGCCATAGATTTAAGCAAAAATCCCGTTCTTCACTCTCGCACTAAACATATAGAAATTCGTCATCATTTTCTTCGTGATAACATTCAAAAGGGTAATATCTCTATCGAAAAGGTTGCATCCGAAGATAATATTGCCGACATTCTAACCAGACCACTTAAAAGAGAACCCTTCAATCTTCTTCGACTCGGCCTTGGATAACTCTTAAAACCTTTCTCCTAAGGTATTTCTCATGTGTGTCAATTTATTCTCTTACTACATTGTTTAATACAAATAAAAACGTTTTTGTATAACTTGTCTCGTGAACGTATACAAAGAAACACATGGTCAATATGTCGTTTCAAACACGTTCATTATAGCCACATTAAAAGGAGGCTTAGGGTTTTTCTCTCTAAATAAAACAATTTTTTTTCTGTCATCGAGTCGAGAAAAACTACACCTCCAACATATCAAAGTTTTACTCAAAAACATACTACAAAAATTCTGTCTGCCCGTCGGCCGGTGCCATTCAAATTTCAAGCCGGTTCCTTTTTCAGAATAGTACCGGCAGAACTGGCAGACCTGTTCTCTGGAATTAAAATACGAATTTTTCAAATTCAAATTCAAACTTTCCCTCCTTGTCACATCACTTAGACTCTAAATATAGAAGTTGACCTTAGCCATAGTCTAATCATTAGATTTTAACTAAGTTAACACCAAAACATATAAGCTAACTCAAATAGAGCACTATTCTTACCCATCCTTCCTCTAAAATAGTGTCACATTCTGGCCATCTTCTTCACTCCTACCTCTTGTGTCTTTCCTTTCTTCACAATGCCTAAATAGAACAAAACTAATCTAAAATGAACCACAAGAATTAGTGTTAGGCCATGTTGCTTTGTCAATCCAAGAACTTTTTCTCCTCCCTATCAACCATTCTCTCCACCATCGGACTACACATCGGGAGCTCCACCAACTTCTCTAATAATCTCTCCACCACTATCTCCAATAAAAATTACCTCCAATGAAAATTGCTTGCTTACTCCTAAGTCAACTCATCCTCCATTGACTACGCCACCACCCGCTCCTTCTCAACCATCCAAGCTTACCTCACTGGTAGCTATTAACCTTGATCCCATTGAACTCTTGTTCTCTACTCCACCATCCTCTCTATCTCTACTTGATGTGCTAGGTGATCTTCCACCATCAACAACAAATCCATCACATCCTAGACCATCCTTTGCAACCATTGAACGATTGGCAAATGAGCCACCTCATATTCCTCTCATAAACTCTACTTTTCCCTCACCAACTCCGGGGATAGAACCAACACCTCCTCCTCTCCCTCCACATTGCTTGCCACCTCCACCATCTCAAATCCCACCTCTTCCGCCATTGGGACCCAACAACCCTTTTCCCTTGCTCACTCATGAGATGTATTATGAACATTGCCAAAGGACTCAAGTCTTGGTCGACAACCTCCAAGGAGAAATGAGATTCATTCTCAACCACATTCTCGACCGCCTAAATGTCATAATGTACAACATCTAATAATAAGACTTAAGTAGTAGAACGAAATAATAGATTCATTAGGAACCTTTGTTAAGAATATCTTGTCTTATTGTAATGTCTTTATGCTCTATCTAATAAAATTAGTTATGCTTTATCTCTTTACCATTCTAAATTATGTTCAAAATTTGTGGACTTTGACTTTTTTAAAGTCAGTCGGTGCCATTAGCTAAACAAAAAAAGAACAGTGCCGTTTCTAGTACAACACTGGCTAGGCCGGTACACATAGGCCATATTCATTTCTTGGACCTCTACCTTTTCTTTGTAGTTACTCACAAAGCAAGGGACATATCTCATTGTTTTCTAACATATTAGGGTTTTGAGCATTCACAAGGGGGGAGCTTTCCATCTTGACATTATCTCTACATTTCTCATACATTTGCTTTCCATTTTTGTTTCGACAAAAAGGGGGAGAAAGTAACCAAGTTTAAATACATGTCTAATCATCCCTAATATGTTTTGTCATCAACAAAAAGAGGGAGATTGTTAATACAAATAAACCGGTTTTAAACAAAACGTTTTACAATCAACTTAGACTAAGGTTTTATTAATGACAAAACATAACAAACCTCTTATTATCTCACAAACATGATTTCTTTACTATCTCCCATCTTGTAGAAAAACACATGCAAATGATTTTCTCTACTATATCCAATCGTTATAGAAAAAACACATGCAACTTGAAAAAGCATACAAATTCTTTTAAAACCTTAACTTTACACAAAATCATCTTACACTTATTTTCTCATTTAGTATATAATCAAATGCAGCAAATCCAAGGAAAATCTCATAAGATTACACAAGATATCTCAAGATTTTGCAAATCAAAATTCGGATTTTGTACTGTATATCCGGTGCCCTTATTTTTGGCAGCCAGTGCCCTTTCTCAAACAGCACCGGAAAAACTCGGGCTACAGTAAATTTTTGGCTACTAAATACCAAGCCATGTCTCGATGTTTTCCACCACCTTTCCATCTAAACTTTTCTCAATCAACAGATCACTATCTCTCTCTCTAACATCTCTTCTCTAATCTTGTGTAGTTAATTCACTTCAAGAAGTGAATTGCCAAAATACGAGAAAGTTTCAAGCACGCATCAAAAGTGTCTTGATCTTGATTCTTTTCTTACTTCTTTCAAAGAACAATCTTGCTGTATTAATTGTTGTATTGTTAGTTTGTACACAAGTGTAGTTGCTGTTATCATCGATTCCGTGTGTGAAAATTCGTGATCATCTTTGTAACTATAGAAGTGAGCCATCGTTTTGAAGGCTTCACCGCCAAGTGAAAGAAGCTCAGTGCCTAGTGTATAATAAACTCTCGAGTAGGTAGACTCGGGGACGAGTAGGGCAAGGAAGGTTTCCTTGTAGCCGAATCCACTATAAATACTTTGTGTCCCGACCGATCTCTTTCTATACTCTACCTTTTCTTTACTCTATTCTCCTTACTTCTTAATTATCAACATCAATATCTATATCACTTCACAAAAAGTTTCAAAAGGTGTTTTAAACAAATAAAAAAGATCGAAAACATGGAAAACATCAACCCCCCCCTTCTAGTTTTCCACAAACAACCAATACCGAATATGTTGGACTTTGTGGAAGTTAATTTGAGAAAAAAACCCCAACTAACGTAGAAGACATAAGAACAGAATAAATGTAAACATGGTCTTTGAATTCAATTAGTGGTAAATTAATAACAACATTATGCATAAAAAAGGTGAGATAAAGTGATATTCGACGAACCTATCTTGATCCCATAAATTAAACCGGAACTAACTGCATTAGGCATAGCACAATGAAGACCTTCTATGACAAGAATAAATAGGAATGGTGATAGAGGGTCTCCTTGTCTCAAACCGCGCTTGATGGAAAATTCAGAAGTAGAACTACCATTAATCAAAATAGAAGCTCTTGACGAATAAAGGCAAGCACTAATCCAATATCTCCATTTAGAACCGAAACCAAGACTAAGAAGAACAAAGTCCAAGTACTTTTAACTAACCGAGTCAAAAGCTTTTTCGAAGTCCACTTTAAAGATAAGCATCTTTTTCTTGATCTTTTTAAACCAAGCGATCACCTCACTAAGAATAAGAGGACCATCAAGAATTTGCCGACCCGCTATAAAAGTGGATTGCTCTTTACTAACAATTTTATCGATCACTTTAGAAAGCCGGTTAGCAAGAATTTTAGCAATAATCTTGTAGTGAATACCAATGAGAGATATGTGACGAAAATCTTTAATGTGTATAAGATTACTAACCTTCAGGATAAGCGTGAAAAAGGAGGAATTAGCACCTTGCGGCATCGTACCAGAGGCAAGAAACGAGTCTACAAACTCGAAAATACCTTTCTTAAGAAGATCCCAATATTTCTTAACGAAGGCAAAAGAGAAACCATCAGGACCGGGGGCTTTGTTGCTGCCACAATCCCAAACAACAATTTTAACTTCCTCCAAAGTAACACGAGTCTCCAAAAAATCATGATCATTCAAACAAAGGCCAGTAGAGTGCACCAACGGGGAAAAAAGAATCTGAGAATCATGGGCTTGAAATTTTTCTTTAAAGAAATTAAGGAAAGCGTCCTTAATTTGAGATGGGTTCGTAATCCAAGTGCCATCGTGCATAATACCGGTAATAGATTGGGATATCCTCTTTTGATTAATAATCTCATGAAAAAATTGGAGTTCTCATCACCTTCGATATCCCACTTAATATGAGCATTTTGAATTAAATCACGGGCTTCAAGATTGTCGAGATTATCAATATCTTGAAGAAGCTTGATACGATTTTCTCGATCATTCTCGTTGGTTGAACCATCATCAATCTTTTTGTCAATAACCTTTAGATCATTTAAAGCTTTAAGTCTTTTATTACGATCATTAATCTTGATATTACTGTGCCATGTTTGATAGAACCTTTAATAGACCTTAACTTTTCATGCGAAATAAGGCTTCTATCATTAGATTGATTTTCCATGGATGACCAAGCAGATCTAATAAGGTCATCAAAATTGTCACGCAGTAACCAGGAGTTGTATAATTTAAACGGAAATAGGCCAAAGTTTGATTTCCCAACATGAAAAAGAATAGGAGTATGATCAGACCAAAGACGATCAAGAGCCGTTATGCGAATATCAGGGATAGCCTCCAAAATGTCATCCGAAATAAGAAAACGGTCGAGCTTACTGAGTTTAGTTCCAGCTTTATTCATCCAAGTATAATAGCATCCACCAATGGGAAGATCAATTAAACCTGAAGAATCAATAAAAGCATTAAAATTATCAGCTTTATGACTAGAGAAAATAGAACCAAACCTTTCTTGTTCATTGCGGACAACATTTAAATCACCAAAAAGAATGAATTTTCCATTGTGATTATGCATGAAATCGGCTAATTTATTCCAAAGAGATGATTTGGTATGCGGATCTTGAGGCCGTAGACATTAATCATGAAGCAAATGCCCACCGCGTTCTTCCAACGCCCTTTCACGATTATAAAAGAATCGTCACACCAGATTTCTTCTTTTGAGAAAATATTCGGATCCCATATAGAAATTAAACCACCCGACCTACTACGAGCCATACTACACGCGTAATCAAAGTTGAAGTTACCCTACATGTTCTTCAGCCGATATAACTCGAGACGGGTCATTTTTTATTCTTGAATACCAAGAAAATGAACGTTATGTTTGAAACACATGTCTTTGATCCAAACACGTTTACGCCTTTTCTTCGTACCATAACTATTTATCGAAAGGATATTCATTTATCTGCCAAGTGAACTCCGATACCATTTATCATGCGATTAAGGGATTTTCTACATCCTCTAACGTCATATCCTAAGGTGTTTCCAACTTCAATAATTCTGTTAAGCTCATGAATTAATGAACCCCCTTTAATGTCCTTCTTATGGCGTCTAGCAAAAGAGGTGAAACACTTACTAGAGTCGGAGGGACTACGCTTGAAGTGTTCAAAACCAGGAGGTTTGCTAATGATCGTTTGTTAATTATATACGTAATAATATCCAAAGTATAGAAAATTCCAAAACTACCCTTGAGGACAAAGGTAGTAGGAAAAATCTTACAAAAATACTACACGTTTTAACCGATAAGTGATTACCGGGTCGATTTCCCAAAGATTTATGAAATTGAGACTACATTTGTTATTTGGACAATGATTTGAATTGGTTAGAAGATGATTTGTTTTCTAAAGTCCTAAAAGTGAGCAAATTAAGAGACAATTAAACCTAACTTTAATAACGGGAAATTAAAATTTAACTAAAAACGCAAAACAGGAACCCTAAACGGTGACTAAAAACCTTAAATTTCCAAAAATAAACCTAAAATGAATTTTTCATTTTTAATAGACTCTAATTAACTAAAAAGTAAGATTAAAGAAAACTAGAATGAAAACGGAGTTAATTTGAGCTTAAAAACACGAAAAACGTGAACGGGAATGAATCACGTTCTTTAAAAAATGAAATTTTGTAAATTAAACCCTACGAAAGCAAAACTAATTTACATAGAAACTATATGATAAAAGAAAATTTTCTAAAAAAAATTATATTTTTTTGACTTTTTTATAACTTTTTATGAATTAAAAACGATTTTAAAGAAAATTAAATATAAAAAATACTAAACGTTTTATGAAAATTCTGAAAAAATTACGAAAAATAACTTGAATGGTGAAGAATCTAAGAAAAATAAAATTGGAAACACAGCTTATCGAATAAGCTGTGTAATAAGAAAAAACAGCTTATTATACCTAAAGAGCTAAAATGCATATAAAGAATTAAATGTGCAAAGATGAAATGAAAAAGTCCCTAGGGCGCGTTGGTTGAGTGTGTTGAGTGTTGTGTTATAAAAGGAGAGGATCTTGAGGTCGGGGGTTCGAGCCTTGCTCACCCCCGACTTCCATCTTCCCTTTTTTTAGAAAAACTTTAAAAAACAAAGTTGTAGATAAGCTAGAAACTAACAACTTTTGTGAAAACTACTTTTATAACAACTAAAAAATAAGCTTAAACAGGCTTTTTAAATCAAGAAAAACACTTAACTAATTTTTTTTACTTTTTGGCTTTTTATCTAAAACCGACAACTCAAAAAGCTAACAATAAGCTGAAATTTATGAACTAAAAGCTACTAGCTATCTAAGTCTAATCTAATAAGCAGATTAAGCAAGTAATAAGCCAAAGGAAACAAGAATAAAGCTAAAAATCCAAACAGCTTTTTAATGAAAAACTACAAACCAAAAAGGACACTTTCCTAAGAGGCAACTTTGAGCTTAATTTCCAATTAGCAAATGGAACCTTTTGGCTTATTGATCTTTACCACTAGAAAATCTATCCTCCACTCTACTTAAAACTGCTTTTGAAACTTAGTTTGAATATCAAATGCTCTAAGAAAATGCTGAATGAAAAAGGTGATTTTTCAATTTACATTATTTTTGGTTTTTCAAAACTTTAATGAAAATGACAAAGTGCTAATTTCAAAGCTAAAAACAGATACTTAAACAATCTAATTACTACAAAATAAGTGCAAAAAGATCTAGTATTACCTAAAATCTACTTGTGCTCTGAAAATTAAAAGCTAACTCAAACTTTAACCTGCTGAATTTTGATCTTGAAAATGGTTGTTTGGCTGTTTATATTGCTGATGCAATTGACTCACTTATGACCAAAACACAAAACCATAGAATGCAGGCTTAAGGACTTGGTATTATACTAACTTGGACTCTAAAACAAAGGCAAAGTGATCTACTAATGCAGCTAGAAACAATCCAAGCACAAGTTGCTATAAATCTAACTATTGAACTCAGGTTTTAAAGTATTCAACACACAAGCCTACAATAAGCTAAATTAACCTAATAAAGACCTTACAACCTAATCACATATCCTAAATATAAGATTTGAATTTAGTTTAAAAGATCAAATAGCCTTGACAGCACTAACTTGAGTTAGTGCTGTCATAAACCAAACACCCCTTTAAATAATCCAAATCCATATTCAGCTTATGTAATTAAGATTTTGAGCTCAAAAGTCAAATACCAGATACTACAGAGCTTAAAAGAGACATAATGAACAATATTCAATAAGCAAATAAGCAGAAACAATAAGCTAACTAGTTATGCTAATATTTTTGGTTTTTTTTCAACTATTTTACATCAAAAGCTTACAAAATGAAATTTAAACTAAGAATTGAACTAAATAAGCATCAATCAACAATTATAAGCACTAATAAGCTATTCTAAACAACTATAAGCAGGAAATAAGCAGGTTTAAGCTAAAATGCAAGTTAAAGCTATAAAATGAAAATGAGAACTTACAACTGCCTTTGCTCAAACAAGGCTTATAAAATGCTCAAATGAGCTAATCAACAAGCTCCAGCTTATCTGTGGTCTTGGAAACCCTTCCATTACTGGTTTCCCTTCCAAATTCAAGCTGAGGTAATTAGATTGTGATTTTAAGTAATATTAAGCTCAGTTAAGCTTTTGTGAGCTTAACTGAGTGACCTATGAGCTTATGAATGAATTTGAAAACTATTTTAGCTTAAACAGAGTATGAAAGAGCTTTTTATCAAATCATAGTGCAAATAAGTGAAAAACAGAATTGACAATTAAACTTAAATGAAAACAACTTTTATTGATAAGATGAAATGAGTACAAACTTTTGAAAAGGAAATTACATTTAACTAAAAACAATAAGCTAAAATTACATGAAATAAGCTATAAACTACAAGCTACTTATTAAAAACTACTCCTAGATAGCCTATGTGAGTGAGTGAGAGCTCCTATTTATAGGACAAGAGTGAAGGTTCTAGGCCTTGGATGCTCCCTTGATCTTGACCCTCCATTCCTTCTAATCATTGGATCATAATTCGTAGCCCTTAGATGAAAAGAGCACACGGATTGCCAGCGTGGCAATCCCAACTCCTTGGAGCTTTTGTGCTTCTTTTGAACTGTTTTTATGACGTTATAGCTTGCTGACATGGAGCTTTGTACTAAGCATCTTGTAGGCCACGTCAATTGAGTGATATGAGTGGAATTTACCCTTTAAATTTTGATGTGAGGTAAATTGGGGACGATGGTTAAACAGTAACCATTCGCGCTATTTTTTTCTTATTTTGTTTCTTTGTTTCACCCGCGGTTTTAAATGGTGTTGACTTGGGCTTATATTTTGGGATTGGGCTCAGGTAAATATTTTGGGCTAAGGGTAAATGGTTATGAGTTAGGTTAAGTATAGACATAGCAACCGTTAGTCTTTTAATATAAAAGGACTAACGGTGTTATTGATTTAGGGACTTATGGTAAAATTGATTTAACATTAAGGGTTTTTGGGTAATTTCCAAGGTTTTGTCATCTTGTGGGTTAACCATTGTTGACCTTTGTTGACTTTTGTTGACCATAATTGATACCTTCCCGTCTCTTGTGTACTCTTTCCGTTCCCGTGTTCGTTTTTGTCTGGTTTTGGCTCTTTTCTTGTGATATTTGCAATATTCGTACCTACACATTCACAAAAGACAAAATACACATATACAAGCATAATTATGCACATTTTTCATCTTTGTAGGGTTATTTTAGGTATATAAAGGATATGTGATTTCTCACATATCAAAATTCCCCAAACTAAGTGATTGTTGTGTTCTCACGCAATATTATATGCTCTAAAACCAAATACTCTAAAACCTCCCCAAACTAATCCTTTAAAAAGTAGCAAAGTCTTTTGTGGGGAGAGTTAAGAAATCACAAGTTTTAAAACACCCCATTTTCTATTTTTCAAAGATTTTTTCATTTTTTTTATGATTTTCATAATTTCCTACTTACAACTTATTCATGTGTGACATAATGTATTGCTTTCATTATTCATTGATAACTTTTAGGATCACGGAACAAAAAGCACAAAAAGTGTCCAAATGGATAAATTTATCGTCCCCGACTTTCACTTCTTCAAGCCAA